>JBBPDJ010000014.1:320261-377555 GCA_037974625.1 Cucumis cinereus
TATTTAAAATAGAAAAAAAGAAAAAAAAAATAGAAAAATAGAAAAATAGTCGTTTTGAACGCTTCCACCTTCCCCTTTTAATTTGTGAATGATGATTAACAACAACAACAACAAAAGGAGCTTTCCCTTGAAATTGAAAGATTCAAAAGCTCCCATTGTTTGCTAAATTGTGATTCACGCTTTCATTGCATTTTTTCTTTTATCAACTTCTCCTTTGACCCATCCTTCAATTTTCATTTCCCCCATTTTTGTCTTCCTTCTTCTTTCTCCATTCCCATTCCCATTCCCATTCCCATACTCATACTCCTCTCTCATTTCCCATATTTTTCATTCCTTCTCTTCTAATGTTGGATTTGCAAGAATTCTTATGGGCATTTTCCATTCTCTCTCTCCTTTTTTGTTCTCTTCATGGATTAACCAAAGCCCTTCCCATCCCCATTTCTCTCTATTCTCCTTCTTCCTCTGCTTTTCCTCCTCCTTTTCATATGCTCCTCCCAACTCACAATAATCCCTCCCAACAAAATGCTCTGCCTCCCAACAAAACGCACCAACAACCACCAGATTCTACCAACACCCCCCTAATTCCACACCAAATGTTTAAGGAAGCTGCGGATTCTTTAACAATGCCCAACCCCCTTGGGGCTTCTAATAAGTTCAGGAAGAGACCTGCTAAGCTGCTGCTGCCGGAATATTGTCCTGTACTGGAATTTTCCAAATTCAGGAAGAAAATGGAGACTCAAGAATTCTATGTCCAAGGCAGAGATTACTGTTTGGCTACCAAGAAGGGAAGGCGAGAAACGTTGGAAGATGCTTATGGAGTTATGCTTGATATTTTCGGAGATTCCAAACAGGTAATTTAATAATTGCAATAACTTCTTCTGACTTCTGATTCTAACGAATTGAAATTATTCATCATCGGTTTTGTTTGGAGAGGCTGATCATAATTTCGAAATGAAAAAGCAGGCTTTTTTCGCTGTAGTGGACGGACATGGCGGTCGGGATGCAGCCGATTACGTGGTGGAACATTTAGGGAAGAATATCATAAACGCTCTTGAGAAAATTGCTGGTGAGGAAGAAAAGGCAATCGAATCCGCAATTCGCAGAGGTCACAGACGCACAGACGAGGAGTTTCTTAGTCAGGTCAGGTAAACAATTGATTAAACTTTCACATACAAATTTCTAGGGCAACTGAAAATGGGATTAAAACAATTGGGCTACCGTCGATTCGTTGCAGGGCGTCGGTAGTGGAGCCTGTGCGGCGAGCGTGCTGGTGAAAGACGGCGAACTTCATGTGGCAAACGTCGGAGATTGTCGAGTAGTATTGAGCAGAAACGGGGTGGCGACGCCATTAACGAAGCAGCACCGAGTGTGTCGAGAAGAAGAGCGGGTCCGGATTGAGAAATCGGTGAGTGAAAAGAATGAAAATGGATGATGATAGATGATTGTGATCCGTACGTAAAAAAGAACAAAATTTGAATTTGAATTGTGCAGGGAGGGTTTGTGGAGTGCACAAATGGAGTGTGGAGAGTTCAAGGATCGTTGGCGGTGTCGAGGGCGATTGGAGATTTGCATTTGAAAGAATGGGTGATTTCAGAGCCCGAAATTCATCGTCTTCCTCTAACTCCTGATTGCGAGTTCTTGATAATGGCGTCTGATGGACTGTGGGATAAGGTATCTTCTTCTTCACACCATTATTCTTTTGAATTCAAACTTCAAACTTCAAGATTCAAGATTCAAATAAAAGAAAGAAACGGGGATTATTACTAAATTTGAGAATATGAGAAGATTTCAAGGTTGAAATGACGACTTTCTCTCCCCCACACAACTATTCTTTTGCTTAGACAAGAAGAAACAAACAACCATGCACAATAATACTAATATTAACAAAACATTATTTATAGCTTAAATAATAATTTTAGGGTTAATAATTAATTAATTAATTAGATTAGATTAGATTAAAATAAAGTTGTTTATAAATATGTAACAGGTAAGAGATCAAGAGGCAGTGGATGAAGTGATGAGGGAAATGGGAATGATGGGAGATGAGAAGAAGAATAATGAAGGCATGAAGGCATGCAAAATGCTAATGGAAATGTCATTTAGAAGAGGAAACATGGATGATATCACAGTCATGCTCATCCAACTTCACCCCTTCATCATTTCCATTTAGTCAAACTAATTTCTTCTTTTATCTATTATTATTATCATTGTTATTATTATTATTATTATTATTATTATTATTATTATTATTGCATCACTCTTCCCTTGGCTAACATAAAAACAGCTAAGTACTTTCATTTCTCTGTCTACAATTTTGATTTTGTAGCAACTACACAACACACTCACTGTATTTCCCCCCTTTTTTTGGACTGTACATATAATGAATTCAATACTGGATGCTACCACACTGCCACTTCCAATTGAGTGTTTTTGTTTATTTTTGTACCTTTTTTTTTTTTCTAGTTGAAATAATATAGTGGTACAATGGACAGGTGTATTCTTTCAACTTTAAAATTTAACTCTCCACATCTATATTTGTTGGGTACCGTTAAAGTATGCCTGATTACTATGAATTTTGTTTAGTTGAGTTCAAGTTGGCATCTCAATGGCATAATACTTACTATCAACCTTAAAATCAGATGTTTGTTTTTACGAATGGTTATCAAAATACTCATAGCTGTTAGAACGCTAGTAAGAAGAACAATAAATGATGATGACGTCATGCCATAGTATTCTCCAATTAGATATTATGTCCTAATTTGAAGTTAATGGCAGTAGCAAGTAACCACTCCATCCATGCACGCAAGCATATTAACTATTTTCGCCTATATTTGAGTTGTATACCTTAACTAAATCAAACATAGGTAATTTAATTCCATGCATACATGGTTCAATTTCTAAATGAATGTAATGCATTAACCACTCAACTTCAACCAGAGTTAAAAGATGTTTGTAGGTTAAATAAATTTAAAGTTTTTTTTTGTTTTACAATACGTAGAAACGGAAATTATGATCTTGTAGTTGATACTATAAAAGATTTAGTTAGTTAAGTTATGTTTACATTAATGTTGTTTGAATGCAAATTAAGTAAAATCTAACCAATATGAGTATGATTAAGTGGGATATATAAAACCAAAACAAGCTTAGCTCGAGTGTACTTTGCTAGATATGTGGTTAGATGGTTTGAATCTTCCTACCTCAATTGTTGTACTAAAAAAGTGGGATGTAAAGACACTCATCACTATCTTATAGGTTGAAGTAGTTGATCGATACCATGCAATTACTTAATTAATATAATTTCAATTATCTTATAGGTTGATGTATAATTTAAAATTGTGTAAAAAATATTGAGAAGTTCGTAAATTCAAATTAAAAATCACTATTGGTCTCTGAACTTTCATAAAAATAACGACTTGGTCCTTGAATTTTTAAATATTACGATTTAGTCCCTGAATTTTGTAATTGGTAATTATTTATATAAATTTTGGTCGGCAAAAAAAATAAAGGGTTTCTGTATGTTCTTAAAACCTTTTTTTCTTAAAAAATTGGATCCAAAATGTCAAATGACTCAAATTTTTAAAAAGATGCCAAATGACTCGTTGCTGAAGGAAGTACGAATGAAATTACCAAAATAAACTCCGGCATCGAAAATGAATAGCTTGCTTTCACTGAAAAATGAATGAGGGAGCAGATCTGGATATATAAAACGGAGAAGGGTCATGAATCTTGAGTAAGATTAGAGGAGGGTCATTGATTTTGACTGCATAAGTTGGCTCATCTTTGATGTCAGCAAAGTGTGAGAAGTGACATACTTCTCTGTCACAAATCTCCATCTTCAATCATGCCTCCTCTTAGAGCTGTGTCCCTTCAATTCTCAATCTAAGGGAAACCCTATCAACTTCTAGTCTGACCTCGTGTAGTATCATATGTTGCAGCAACAAAGAACTTTCATACAAATGAGAACTGTGCTAAAAGAGTAGTGGACAATTCAGGGGCAAAAAAGGTGATGTACATTCAAGCTTTGAAGGGAAAGAAAGGAGCGCGACTAGGAGACACTATTGTCGCATCAGTGAAGGAAGCCCATCCCAATGGAACAGTGAAGAAATGAAAGGTTGTGACGGTGTGGTTGTGCGAGCTGCAACGCAAAGAGGTCGCTGTGATGAAGTGAGGTCAAGTTTGATGATAATGCTGTAGTACTCGTGGATAAGCAAGGCCAAACTATTGGGACGAGAGTGTTTGGCCCAGTTCCTCATGAACTGAGGAAGAAAAAGCACGTGAAGATTCTTACTTTCACAGAGCACATTGCTTGAAATCAATAATCAGATCGGAGCCAAGGCCCTAGTGAGGTTTATTGGAAGAAATAAGAGGAATCTGCTAAAAACAACTGATAAATTTGCCTTTGGTAAATGACAAGAAAATTGTTGCAGCTGCTCTTGGTGCGTTTGCAGTTCCTCAGGTTCTTCTCAACATTTTTATTCCCTCACATGATGGAAGGTAGTTAACGATTCATCTTCGTGTCAGGCAGGTTACCATTTATGAGGTTTGAATTTATCAAACTAGGATGTGACTGGTTAGTTTTCAAACCCGATTCTCTCAATACTCGAATGACATACAAAACACCAATGTTGGTCATAACTTTAAATGTAGTTTGAAAGCGCGTTTTTTGGACTGTCTATGTCCATCCAAATATTTATTCAGAAACCAACATTTATCCATAATTTTTGTATAATAAGAAGTCAAAAGTACTTTGTAGCTTCTACGCATCATGCAACGAGAACTGCCTAGATTGTGAGAAATATTACCATTTGCATTACAATGCTTGATGCTTGTAATTAACTTTTTTGAGCGTGCAATATGGGACATTTGACAATGTGCCCATAATTTACTTGACATTAAAAAATGTTCATGCATTGTACCTGTATTTGCAGCATCCTAGGATCAATGTGATGAAACTACTGATGTGATATGTTTTCTTACATCGGTGGATGGCTTGGATTTACCTAAGCTCTAAGTAATAGTTTGGAAAATGGAAGTAACACGGTTTAAATATGAGTGATAGATTATTCAATTTTTGCTCATAAACTCGTACGATTGACCTGATGTTAAGATTGCATCATCCATTCAAGTATGGCGACCAATTGTCTGATAAGACTTGCTTATGAGTTATTTGTTGATTGTACTTGATCCACTTTGTTAAATATACTTGTTTCCTTGCTTCACTTAAAAAAAGAAACGTGCATATATGTATATATATATATATATATATTATTTTAGATATAAATGATCCTAGTATTTAATATGTATTCATTTTTAAGAAAACATTAACTTAGTTTTAATATCGTATTGATAGAAACTATCACTGACAACTGATATTTAATGATAGCAACTGAGAAAACATTCTCAAATTGAAAACTACCACTAATAGTATCTACAAGTAATAACAATTTATAACATATGTCAATTTGAGAAAACAAAGAAAAAACGCTCGTAATGGTGAAAAATAGAAACTTATATCTAATAGTAACTATAGTTTTTAATCTGAGACATTCTGGAAGAAGCGTCCAAAGTGGTAGTTGCACATAGGACTTTTTAGTTTTTTTTTATTATTTTTTTGTGTTATATACGTAATTATTTTATTTGTGTGTTATATATTTTATTATTCTTAACTTAAATATGACTTATGTAGGTTGTTATAAGCTAAACTAGAGTTGGAATATTCAACCTTAAAATCTTTAAAGTTTAAATTTTAATGTTACAACAATGCCTAGTATTCAATTTAAATATTACAAGACTTGGTCTTAAATACACTTAAAAAAGACATAGGTCTTCGATTTAAATATGGCTGTACTAAAAAAATAAAATAAATAGGCACAATCTTATAATAAATAATAAAAATATTAAAAAAAGGGGGGGGGGGGGGGGGGAAGAGGGTAAAAGAGCATACCGGTCCGGTTCAGAGAACGCGGGTTTTTTTTTGGTCAACTCGTCCAATATCATCGATTGCCTTCGTCATAACCTCCAAAACCCTAGTAAGTAACCGTCGCCAAAATCCATTTCCGAACGTTCCCACCACTCCAGTCCCAGTCCCAGTCCCAGTCCCACTCCAACCCTTTTTCCTCCACTAATCCTCCATGCCAGACCCTACTGAGGTCTCCGTGATTACGCTCGGAGGAAAGGGTTCATCGCTTTCATCTTCCTCCGTCTATGCCATTGCCCATGGCTTCGCTCTTGTTCGGATTGACTCATCGGCCCTCGACAGGCTTTCTTCTTCCTCCAACAATCCAAATGCTGTATCCATTAAGCACCACCTCTTCATTCCCGATTTTCTAACTCGCGAAGAAGCCAGGGCGTCCCTTGTTGTCCTCCTAAACAAGCTCATCATTTCTAGTTCTTCTGGGATTCGTTCGGTCATTCCTGTTCTAATTGCGGAGACACTTAATTCGAAACCAGACACTTTACGATTTGAATCCCTTGATGTGACCGATGAGGAGTTATCCGTTCTCAAGCAATCGTGTTATATTTTGAACGGAATTTGCGCTTTGCTGGACCATCAATCAACAGCATTATCTTCCGTTGCAGATGCTGTGGCTGGCATATCTTGCGAGGCGTCTAAAGCTGATGTGTCTGCGTTCAGTTTGCTGGACTCGGGTGATGGGTTCGCCTCGAAGGAGGAGGTAGGAGTCGCCAATGATATGAAGGTACTTCTAAATGGGTCTAAGTTGGTGGGTAAGATCGAGAGTGAAGCTATCTCTAAGATTCCAAAGGTTCATGGATGCTTAAGAGAGCAAGCGAAGTTGGTGCACTCAAGAATGCGGGTTGAGTTGAATTCTAGTGTGAAAACTGGGAAAGGAGGATCTTTGAGTTCTGGGACAGAGGATACCACTCGGACCGCATTGTTGTCATTTGCAGCCATGTTGTGGGACTTGGGAAAATGTAGTTTGGACAGAGTAAAGTTGATTTTGGGTTCAATTGGCGACGAGAATATAAAGGCAAGTTTGGCGAGCTTGCTTGATAGGGACTGTCCTAGTAACGAGAGTCTCAAAAAGGAATATAAACTGGTCTGCGAATTGTCTTTGGATGAGAAGTACGATGAGTTTGTTCATACTGTGAATGTGTTGTTGGTAACTGTATGGAAAATTTTCTCTTGGGAGGCTACAGCAGCTCTCTTGACATTTGAAGGCGGTGAGTTGATAGGTAAGGGTCAAGATGTTGACACGAATGAAGCTAACGAGAAGGTTGTAAAAAGGAATGAGAAGAAGAAGAAAGCAGTGTTGGGTAAAGGGACGACTGTGGTTGTTCAATTGATTAAAGATAGATTGCAGGGTAAAGGTGGGGGTCTGGGGTCATTGGAGAACTTGGTAAAAGATCTTTTATCCTTTTTGGATCCGAAGGCTTCCGAGTTTGATAATCTATTGAAGAAAATCAAAGAGATAGTCGAAAGCAACGAAAGTAGGAGGCTACCGAAGCTTCCCAAGGTAATGACATATTTCAAAAACTTCACCTAAATTCCAAGTCATTTAGCCTTCCTCCTGTTTTGGTGGACTCTCATTAGAAAAATATTATCATCCTTTGTTATAGCTTCTGTTTCCGCGGTTATTTCTTCAATTGCATGCCCCTACATGGTTTAGGTGATGGTAACAATGGAATCATACTTTTATCATCCGTTCAAAAATGTTAAAAATAGAGGTTTTACTAAGCATTCATTTAATACCACTCAGCAAATACAGATCAAAACAACTATAATTATCCATTTTACATTTTAATTATTTGGTTCGTTCTATATCGTCTTTGTAATTATCGTAGATACTTTATTCATCCTTCTACCACTTGAAATTGCTGTAACATGCAGACATGATATTCTTACTCAAATCAAATCGCAGAAAAGTGATAATTCTATTTGTTTGATTGCGCTTTTTTGATTTTATGCTTCTTATCCTTTTTTAGGAAAAAAAAACTAAAAACATGTTATGCTTTATTATAGTAGCTTGTTTTGAAAACATTGCGGGCAGTAGTTTTTAAGTAAAACAATATTTTACTTTTAAGCACTATATATATATGTATGTATGTATGTATGTATAAAATCCAACTGTGCTTACTTCTGGTTTTATGTGTAACGTGAAGAGGATGGCAGTGATTTCTTTTTCTGTAGTCACAAATTAGTATGCTATGTTGTGCTATTCAACTTCATTACAGTTCCAAGGCATATTTGTTAATATTTTTATTTTTGGATAAGACCGAAGGCACAATTTATTGAAAGAAAGCTTTGGTGTGCGTTTAGTAGGACCTTTATTGCCAAAATTAGCATTATTTAACTGACATAGTGCCGTATTATTGACCTCGAAGTCAGAGGTTCGATTAACCGATCCCAGATATTGTAAACAAAAGTACCATCTTTATTTATTTATTTTGTGAGTTGGTTAATGATAAAGGCTTGAAATGAAGATCAATTGTAACTGCTAACCCCTATTATACTTTATGAATGGAACAGGAAAACCTCTTTGTTTCTTTTAGAACTCTCAAATTTAGAAAATAATATAGAAAGTAAAACATTCGTTTTCATTTGGTAGGATAAACCTATATTCTTGGGCATTATTTTATATGTGATTCTGTTTCACTCTTTTGTTAATGCTGTTACCCTTTGATTTGATTTAATATTTTATTGTTTTTTTCTCTTTCTAACTTGAGTTATAAGGTGTTTGTTAATTTAACTCATTTGATGTCTCTTACATATTAGGGGACTCGGGATTTTGCGAAAGAGCAAATGACAATTAGAAAGAAAGCATTTTCAATTATAGAGGGGGTTTTTGAGAGGCATGGTGCCACAACCTTGGATACTCCAGCTTTTGAGTTGAGGGAAACTCTCACGGGGAAATATGGAGAAGATTCCAAGCTGATTTTTGATCTTGCTGATCAGGTTATAATAGATGTTCTTCCTTGTGCTAATGGAACCACCATTACCTTTCTTTTCAAGTTCTAAAAGATATAACTGTTGGATGTTTAGTTAAAATTATTTCCCTCTTCATCCTAAGCATCTATGCATGTTTCGTGAAATAATTACATAGTTACCAAGTAACTGAATTATTTTTATCTGTCTGAGACGAATTGTTAGTCTGACTGCTGATATTTTTGGAACCTTATTTTCGAATCGTTCTTGTATCTGTTGCCATATTAATGCTATTTACAAGCGTGGGTTTAAGTGATGTTGAGCTTTTTTGAGAATGTTAACCTTCAAGATCCTTATGTCAAGGTTCTCTAATCCTTTGGGTATTAAGTAAGCGATTCATTTTATCTTATCAAAAAAAAGTAAGTGATTCATTTTATTGAATCAATCCTTCTCTGTACAATCATTGGACTACTTTGCTTTCCCTGTTGTATCTAGTTTTAAAGTTTCTCAGTGAATGATGTCGGTTTAAATTTGCGGTCACTGAATAGTTTTGTGTGACAGAACAATAACTCTTTGCCCTTCTTTCACTGGTTCTTCATCATTTTAATTTCTTTCACAGTTTGTTTACAGGGAGGGGAACTCTATTCGCTTAGATACGACTTGACTGTTCCGTTTGCTAGGTATGTTGCCATGAATGGTTTAACATCATTCAAAAGGTATCAAATAGCAAAAGTTTATAGAAGGGACAACCCATCTAAGGGAAGATACCGTGAATTTTATCAGTGTGATCTTGATATTGCTGGTCACTATGAAAAGATGGGGCCAGATTTTGAGGTTATTAAGATACTAACGGAGCTACTTGATGAACTGAACATTGGACAATACGAGGTAACCTTTTTGATTAATTGCTCTGCTGAACATAAATCAAAGTTTTTGTTTGTTTGATGTCTAATTTTTGTAATTTTTTAGTTATTCTGAATAATTATGATGCCTCAGCAACTACGGCACAAAATATCAAGCAAATATATTAAAAGTGGATTGGATTCCTAGATTCCCTTTCTATAACAATGAGTTGCTTCAGTTTATTCATATTGTTACCATTAACCTATTCTTTATTGTACCGAATCTTTTTTGCAGATAAAATTGAATCATCGAAAGCTATTGGATGGAATGTTAGAAATTTGTGGAGTGCCACCTGAAAAGTTTAGAACCATATGTTCTAGTATTGACAAGTTAGACAAGCAATCCTTTGACCAGATAAAAAGAGAAATGGTAATTAAATAAACTGTTGATTACAATCTTATTATTAAGCATTCCTGCCTCATTCTGCCTTCCCTTCTCAATATCTTTTAGTTTTTTAAAATTTCTTCTAACATATTTGCATGATTGCATTTCACCTGAGCCAAAACTCTTTGATAAACTCTTACATAAATCCTTTTACTTAGTTCTGCATTTTTTTGTCATCCATCTAGGCTGTAACAAGAATGGATTTATTATACTTGATTATAATTAACGTTTACTTGCTAGGTGGAGGAAAAGGGGTTGACCGTGGAGGTAGCTGAAAAAATTGGTGATTTTGTGAAGGAAAGGGGACATCCATTGGACTTATTATCTAAGCTTAAACAGGAGCAAAGTGCGTTACTACAAAATAAAGGATCTTCTGATGCATTGAGTGAATTAGATATTTTATTCAGTGCTCTAGAAAAGTCAAAGTGTATTGATAAAGTGGTATTTGACTTGAGTCTTGCCAGAGGACTTGATTACTACACTGGAGTAATTTATGAAGCTATTTTTAAAGGTGGCACCCAGGTAGGTTTGTTTCTATATGTTATCATCATGTCTGTTGGCACTTTCTTGTTTTTGACTTGTTATGCTACTGCCCATGGAGTTATTGTTTCAAGATCCTGTCATTGCTCTTTATGATTAAGTTACAGTTTGCTGTTGGGGATGGTGAAGGTGACGGATCAACTTCTTTGTGTATTTGTGAAAATTACAGAAGGAGAAGTATTTTAAGGCATGGAATTGCTTTCATATCCAGAATAGTTTAGTCATGCAACAATATGATACTGTAGAACTCGTAGTTATAGGAATAGTTGAATTATTAGTAAAAAATTAATATGGTTATTGGTGGGGGCATCTTAGTAAATAGTTAGCAAGTTAGTTAGGTCATTTTGTTATATATAGAAGGAGGGGGGTTAGGGAAAACGTGGGAAAAATTTGGTAGAGGAATTTCCTTGTGAGGGAATTCGGGGAGAGACTAGCCCTCTCGAAAGGCTAGGGGTTACTTTGTTACTGTTCTTGGATATTAAAGCATCTATTTCACTATACTTTCTATCTTTTGATTGTTCTTGAGTTGCTTGTTCGTGATTATTTCTTTGTTAGGTTGGGTTCCTAACAGATACTTTGCTGACTTCTAATGACAATTATTTTTGCTATCTAAGATAATTTTTCCTTAGTTATATTACTTGCAATGATGTACGAAGCTATCAACGTGTTATCTTGCTGCCCCTTAATACACATTTTATTTGGATGCTTTGAGGATTTAATTACAAATCATTTATTTTCTCAGGTTGGTTCTATTGCTGCTGGTGGACGCTTTGACAACCTTATTGGAATGTTTGGTTCCAAGCAGATCCCAGCAGTTGGTGTCAGTCTTGGTATTGAGCGAGTTCTTGTTATTATGGAACAAATTTTGAAAGATCAAAACAAGGTATGAGTTAGACTTTGTTTGCTTACCATTTGACTGTTTATAAATTTTTTTTCCGTCCCATTTCACAATGGTCTTCATCTTTCTTAAGACAAATTTTGATTTATTATTATTTTTTTTGCTAGAAATTACTTTTATTGATGTTTGTGTTGGCTGCTACTGGGTATAAATTTCGGCCTCCAATAGAAGAGGGAGCCCCCTAGAAAATATTTTGTAATTATCCTCCAGCAACTATTCTTTGGTAATTTGGAGTGCTCCTCCTTGTTGAACATGTGGTTCTATGAGAGTTTTAACCCGTCCTCTTCTATATTCTACCACATGGTAGAACAATTTTCAGTTCTTTTAGTTGTCTTTGTCAAATAGACTATCTTGCTTAATGTTTATTGATTTAAGGTGGGTTTGGTTTAGCATTTCAGTGTTCAATAAATCATTTTGGAAAAATTGAATCATTCAAAACAATTTTGGAAACACTTCCAAGGTGTATTTTAAACCATTTTCATCCAAATAGATTATATTAAAATGACTCTTTTGAAGAATTTTCTTTTTCTAGACAATCGAAACAAAGCCTTTAATTCAACTGTTGGATTTTGCAGAGTGTTCGGGCTACTAAGACAGACATTTTAGTGAGTGTCCTGGGGGATGATTTGACACTAGCAGCCGAGCTTGCAAGTGAGATGTGGAGTGCAAAACTTAATGTTGAATTCCTGGTGAATAAAAGAGTGATGAAACATATTGATCGTGCAAAAGAGTCGAAAATCCCTTGGATAGTATTTTTAGGGGAACGTGAAGTGAGTGAAGGGATTGTGAAGTTGAAAAACGTGGAAACCTTTGAAGAAGTAACAATTTCCAGAAGCAACATCATTGATGAACTCAAGAAACGCCTCACCCCTACCCATTGATCGATAACATTGCTATTGCAAAATGGCAGAGCTGGTCTTCTTCAATCTAAAGTTGGAAACAACTATTTTGCAGACAATTTTTCTTTTTTTCTTTTTATTTGTATACTGATATTAACCCAAGTGTTAATATTTAAAAATTTTAGTGTGGCTCACTTTTCATTTGGGCTGTGTTTGACAACCCTAATCCATTTTTGTTGTATACTTGTTGACATCAATGGCTGAATTCCTTTCTTTTCTTGGTTGTTTATTCCTGTATCATCATTGATTTAGAATGGAATTCTATACACAGAATTACGATAAGATGGTTTTATGATTGATCAGATTTCTCATTATTCCAATTTGCTTCGATTTCTAGGTTCATTGTCTAAGAAGAATTGGAAGAATTTATTTATGTATTTTCCTTCTTAACCACAATTGACAATATTACTAATTTGTGTTTAGTTTAAATTGTAATTGACATAGTTTTATTATAGGTTTTGACATGTTAGAATATTTTGATTGTATTTTATTTTATAGAGTTGCAGTTGGCATAAAGATGTTTTTATTTGTAACAAAAGGGTGGACGGTGGAGAAAGAGTGATGTCCCGGCAATGACGAAAAAGGAATAACTGCCGTTTCCCTTCTAGTGGGTTTACCCATAAAAACGACCCTTTTTTCTGTGGCCCTATCCCTTCCTTCTCATTTCCTTTCAAACAAAGATTACAGATAGCGTTTTGCCTTTTCCAGCTCTGATTCTCCACAACCCACCGCCGCCATGGACGACGAGTTCCACGATTGGGAGCTCCTCCATGAGTCTGACCACACTTTCCCCCAACTTTACTCTTCCAATTTTCACGATTTGAACTCTAGTTTTTTTCAGGAAATTGAAGCCGATTCAGGCTCCGAAAGCGCAATCTGTTTGGATTACTTCTCTCTTCCTAATCACGAACCCAGTTCAAAGTCTGCTCTGAAGTCTACTGTAACCAATGAGTGTTTTGTCGAGTCAGGAAACATCAACTCCATTGATTCTGGTTCGGAGAATCGGAGTTTTCGTAAGAATACGAGTGAATTAGGGTCCGACTTGGGAGACGACATTTTGGACAGATATGAATTGAACCAATCTCATGCGAACGGTCTTTCAGGTATTACGAAAAGCGTAGCAGGTTTCGAAGAAATTTCAACCGACGCCGATAATTTGGATAGACGGGAGGCCGATGATGGTAAATTGAAAGGCTCTCCTCTTGTTGCTGGAGATGAACCGCTTCCTGGGAAGGACATGTATAACCCAACGGAATCCGAAGAATCTAGTGAAGAAAGTGAGAGCCAGGATGAGATTTTGGACGACTCTTATTCTAATTGGAGTGGAAATGAGTCATTTGCCATGAAATCGGGAGACGATGGAAAAGAGAACGATGCAGGCAGCGATCATATAGAGAGTGTAAATGATATTGCGAACAATGGAGATGGAGATTCGAGCGAGAAAATAGATGTGGCAATGGCGGTAGAAGAAGTGAAAGTTGAGGCAAAATCTGGTGAGTTAGAGGCACAGAGGAGGAAAGCTGTGTGGTGGAAGGTTCCTTTTCAGGTTTTGAGGTATTGCTTTTTAAGGGCTAGCCCTGCATGGTCCTTTTCTGTGGCTGCTGCTTTCATGGGAATGATGATATTGGGACGTAGGTTGTACAAGATGAAGAGGAAAGCTAAAAGCCTTCACTTGAAGATTGCTGTGAATGATAAGGTTAGTTATTGCTTCTTTCGTTTACCATATTTCTGTCATCCTTGGGTGAAGTTTTTTCGTTTAATACCCCCTTTGGAAGTAAGTAACGTAGTTTTGAGTCAATCGGTGTTAAACGTGTTTGGATAACTAAGTTCAATTCCAAGCAACCTAATTTGTTATATGGGATGTGGTTCTTGTGATTGAAATGGTGTTGTTCTAAGCTTTTGATTGTTTCAATAGGATAACTCTCCTCTCAATGCAATTTTTTTTATTGACATTGGAGCACCTGTGATCCATCATAAATGCTCTCTTTTAATTGTGATTTTTGTGTTGACATTGATGTGCACTATCTTCATTATCTGGGTTGCCTATATTTGTCAACACAGACAAGTTCCACCCTTGTATCTTTATGCAGCCCTTTTCATCTCTCACGTCAAACAAATAATTGAAATATTTCATAAAAGAAATAAGAAATTCACCACTTGGCAAAATTTGATTGAACAATGTGGTGTGATGCACAAAGATAGGTGTTGGACTTGTAGAAACTAACCAAAATTTGTTGTTATTTCTGGAACTTCCTCATTTTCATTATTTCTGGCTAAAGAGCCCCTGTGGCCAGTGCCAAGAAACTTGACTCCTTTAGTAGTGCAGTGCATTGACACGTTTTTTTCTGCCTTTGATAGAACATCTGGGGAAGGAACTCCAGATGATTTAGTGCCTAAACATAAGGGGCATATAGAATCAAACCCTTTTGGTTTGGTTTGGTTTGGTTTTCTTTTTTTAATTCTTTTTTTAATTTTTAATTATTTATTTATTTTTTGCTCTTATGGGATGTCAAAACTTCTATTTTCTTTATACTTGTAACGCTAGGGTCAGACTTATACACATCATGACTAAACTCACGGGACAACCTATCTGACTCTACAATATTTAGGTGTAAAGAAAACTCGTTAGGTAGGTGACCACGATGGATTTAAATGTCTTTCTTTTAAATCCTTTATTTTACTCATGTTCTTATTTACCACTAGGGAATGATTGGGATGACAAAACTAATCAATTTGAAAGCATCGTTAAACGAACCTGTTAGAACTTTTCTAAACATCAGGATGCTGTTGGATTACTGAATGAAATGCAGTGTGAATAGCCTATAGGCTTTTGCCTTCTGCGATGTATAACTTTCTCATTATGAGGGAAAAATGAGGTTTTGTCCCCTTCCTATATAATGTTTAGTTTAGGGTAAGGGTTAGACATACAAATCCATTTCATAGTTTGCAAAACTTGATTGAATGATGACAGAAACTTATACTGGTACACAATTTTTTGTAGAAGGTATCGCACTTTGCAGATCGGGCTGCACGTTTGAATGAGGCCTTTTCGGTGGTGAGACGGGTGCCGGTGGTGAGAGCTCCATTGGCAGGTGGAGGTGCAAATTCTTGGCCTGCCATGAGTGTGAGATGAAGTTTCTTTATTCATGAAAATTTAAACTATTTTGAGATGTTGGAGGTCTGGATGTGTGCCATATTATGTAAATGTGAAGTTCATAGGTAGTTTTTTTTCTTCTTTTTCCCTTCTTTTTTGCTATGATTTGTGTGTAAATGAATATCTAAGCCTCTTCCACATCAACTGTACTTGGTTAGAATTTTGTATGATAAGATTTTACAGATTCACGAGGTGGAGATGTATAATAGACTTGCGCACTCCAGAAGTATCCGTTGTGTTTTATTTGGTTATTAGACATTTGAGGTGATGAGTAAGAGAATTGATTTATGCCTAGTGAACCCCTTTCCCTTTTTTAGTAATTGACCGAGATGAATAAGTATTACACTGGAACTTCAAGCATCGTGAGATAGTATTGATCAGATTCTTGTATTTGTTTCTTATTATTGGTTGGGTATTTATCCCTTTGGCCGTGAGTTTGACTATTTTGACTGGAGCAATAGGAACCATCTATCTTTTTCCAATACTTTTCTAAGAGCTTCTGCCTGCTGATAAATACTTCCAGTGTTTGGATCAGATTAGGGTGTTATAAGTTTCAAGACGGTATTAACATAATTATTCTTGAGAGAAACAGTACCAATCTTTTGGACGAAAGATAAGTCTTTATTTATTTGAAAGGAACATTGTACAATATATATATAATCTTGATCTAAGTATCCTTTGATGGAAACTTGGGCCAGACATTACAAGGTACTTTGCCAATTTGCCCCAGAAAGGGGATGGGAAAACCGTGTTTACCGGTTACCCTTACAATAATGGGTCTAAGATTACATTATTAAAGCAAAGATTCCTACTTTAATAGAGCTGTCTGGTTATTTTTGTTAGTGGGAAGTAGGACCCACTTCTTTAGCTGAGCCGTCAATCTAATCTACTTTAGTCTTTGTGCTGTCTGGGATCTACCACTATCAGCATCTTCTTCTGCTGTTGGATTCTGCGGTGACCAGCTTGTTTCTCCGACGACCATTCTACTGATTCTTGATTCTAACCATATATAGATTTTCTCCATGGCTTTTTTGATGGACCGGAATCTATCTATCACGGTTTCTTGCAAGGTATTGTATAGACGACAGTCTGCCTGTCTATTCTTCTAAAATGATTTTGTACTTTTCTTTGGTTTTTCCTTCCTTCCTTCCTTTGATACTCTACTCCGGCAAGAAAGTTTGGTCTCGTAGATGCTGATTTTCTGCTTCTAGCTGATCTATTTTACCTTTCAATCTCATAATCTGCTCTTCTACCTTCAGAACTTGTTTCTTTAAATTCATAAGTTCTTTCTCTGATTCTCTAATCTTCTTCATACATTCTAAATTTGCTTCTGGAATTTTTGCTCGAAGCTCCAGATCTATGTAGTACTGCCCTTTCTTCAGATACTGATCTGCTTCTGCCTGGGCTTCTTCTATGGTAGAGTATTTTTTATATTGGGTTTTAGTGCCTTTGGTGACAGCACAAACGGATGCCCAACTCTTGTATATCCCAGGCTGTGTGCCTGAAAATAGCACATAGCACCTGTGATCTTGGTTCTTCTCAGCAAAGTATATTGATAAGCCATTGAGGCAGGCTATCATATGCTTCCTGTCTTTCTTATGGAAGGCCACCCAAGTATTATCTAGAAGGATCTTTTCAGTTCTGGTGATTTCTAAATTATCTTGGACTTTGAATGCCCAACTGGTCTTTGAATAATCTGAAAAGGATAATTTTTCTGTAAGCCTTAGAGCATTTGGGATGACTTCTCCTAAATGCTCTGTGGATCTAACTCCTTCTGGGAGTTTCTTCTTTGGTGATTCTTTGGGAGATGAGGTGGAGGCTTTGTTCTGCTGGTTGTGGTTATATTCCATGAGGTCTACAAGGTTTGATCCCATGGCGGTAGTTTTTCTTTTCATTTGTTCTTACTGTACTCGCTGCAAACAAGATCGTATTCAAGAAACTGACTGAAACGAAAAAGGGAATTAATTGCTATTGGATAATCTTTATTACCACCAATATGGGATTATTTATAGAATGCGAAGAACAAAAAATAATAAATGATCAATAATTGAATTACACATGGCACAAGGTGAATGGTATCATATCTAACCATCAAGATTCTTTCCTATTCTGTGCAGTGGCTGACTTGTACTTGCTCATTGGTGACCCTCTTTCCGGCCTTTACGACCTAGTTCATGCAAATATGACAGGCACTTCTCTAAGAGATAACGCACACTGAGTTTCTAAAATAATAATCCCTAAATTTCAAATGTATAGGGCCAAAACAACACAAAGAATTATAATTGTGGAGAATCTTCTAGAGAAACATTTATAACCATTAGATCAAGAATGTGTTACCAAAATCATAGTCATATATTTAAGGATGATGGCTAGTATAAATAGAAGTGATGTTCTACCACTTGTATCAAGCCAAAAAATTAGAAGTGTCTAATAACACAAGTAGCTTCTTTTCTCAATTCTCTCTTCCAAATTTCCTCAATTCTCTCTTCCAAATTTCCTCCAACATCCAAAATTCATTTCCAACAAAGTGGTAGCAGAATTTAAGGATCATTTTTAAGAAGATGGCAAGCAATAACATGGTTCCATTCCAAGTCATAGTGCTCAACAAAAGCAACTATGATAATTGGAGTATCAAGATGAAGGCTCTCTCTTGGCTCACAAGATGTGTGGGAGATTGTAGAGAAATGATACGTCGAACCAAAAAATGATGGGGTCTTTCTCAAGCACAAAAGTACTTTGAGAGATACACGAAAGAGAGACAAGAAGACTCTCTACCTAATCTATCAAGGATTATATGACAATGCATTTGAGAAAATTTTATAAGCAAAGACGACGAAAGTAGCATGAGAGAAGCTTCAAACATCGTACAAGGGAGCAGATCTCGTAAACAAATGAGTTTGAAACTTTGCATATGAAAGAGAGGAAGTCATCTCAAACTATTTTTCTGGAGTTTTTGCTTATGAAAGTAGCATGGGGAGAAGATGATGTTAAAACCATGGAGAAAATACTAAGATCATTAGATTCAAAGTTCGATCATATTGTGGCCATAATCAAAGAAACAAAAGACTTGGAGGTCATGACAATTGAGAAACTCATGGGTTCGTTACAAGCATATGAGAAAAGAAAAAGAAAGAAGGAATTGAGAATCAATCGCTCAAATTGCGAGTTGATTCGACTAGTGGATGAGTTAGTCTCAATAACAAAAGCAAACAAGGACGAGAACATGGTGGATATCGAGGACGAGGAAAAAGACAAGGATAAGGACGTGGTTGGAGGCTCAATGAAGACAACAACAATAACTACCAAAGAGGATTGGAAAACTCAACAAGAGGTCGTGAACAATGCAACTCAATATCAAGGTATAATAAATCAAATATTTAGTGCTACAATTGTCAGAAGTTTAGTCATTATGCATCAGAATGTAAAGCTCCTAGAAACAATAGAGCTGAAGAGAAGACAAACTACATTAAAGATAGAAGTCAAGAATGTGACATCTTGTTGATAGCTTGCATAAATAGCGAATGGAGCAAAGATAATACATGGTACCTAGACATTGGGGCAAGCAACCATATATATGGAGTAAAAGGCATGTTCTTGGAGCTTGATGAATCAGTGAGTGGCAATGTAGCCTTTGACAATGAATCCAAGGTAGAAGTAAAAGGAAGAGGTAACATTTTCATCCGATTAAAGAATGGTGAACCGGTAAACTTATTTCAAATGTCTATTATGTGCCAAATATGAAAAGTACTATCGTGAGCTTGGGCCAACTGTTGGAGAAAGGTTATGACATTCAATTACTAGATAATAACCTTTCAATAAGAGATAATGCAAGTAATTTGATTACTAAGGTGCCAATGACCACAAATAAGATGCTTGTGCTCAACATTCAAAATGCCTCAAGATGTGTTACAAAGATGCATCTTGGCTTTGGCATCTTCGATATGTGCATCTCAATTTTGGGATTAGTCACTTTTCATGAATAACATCCCGATCAAGTGTGTGAAGGATGTCTACTTTGAAAGCAGTTCAAGAAAAGATTTCCAAAGGAGTCAAACTCAATAGCTTAAAGGCCTTTAGAAATTAGAGCTCATACAAATGTGTGACGACCGGTCAAGCCAAACTTACTTGGTAAGAGTAATTATTTTCTAAGAAGCACAGACACTTAAGTTTGGCTAGCGTGTCCGTGTTCGACACGTGTCGAACACTTCAACACTTGGTAGACAACCTATTACACACTTGTTAGTGCAATAAATACTTTAGACATGCATAGAACACTTGTTGAGTGTAGACTAAAAAGACATGTCTATGAAAATAGTATTAACTTTTGAGTGCGAAATACATTAAGCTAAGTCTCTTAAGCATTTAAATGCATGAATTCATTTACTATAAATTTTCTTTTACTATAAAAATGGTATATAATTTTTTAAAATGATTATTTTAACAAACATGCCCTTGTCGTGTCGTGTCCTAGATTTTTAAAATATGACATGTAATTGTGTCTGTGTCTATGTCGTGTCATATTTGTGTCTTGTATCTGTGTCCATGCTTCATAGACTATTTTCTTCTATTCATTGATGATTTCTTGAGGAAAATATAGGTGTATTTCTTGAAGCATAAATCAAAAGTGTTCAAGAATTTCAAGAAGTTCAAATCCCCAATAGAGAAAGAAAGTGGTCTGTTGATAAAGGCCATGAGATCTGATCGTGGAGGAGAATTCACATCCAATGCATTCCAAAAATATTGTGAAGACCATGGAATTTATCGACTTTTAACAATTTCAATATCCCCTCAACAATGGATTAGCATAAAGGAAGAATAGAACAATTCTGGACATGACAATAAGTACGTTTAAAAGTACAAAACTATCAAAGGAGTTTTGGGCAGAAGCAGTAGCATGTGCGACCTAGCTATCCAACTGATCTCTAACAAGAAGCGTACTTGAAAAAATACCACAAGAAGCATGGAGTGGAAGGAAACCTAAAATTTCACACCTCAGAGTCTTTGGAAGCATTGCTCATGTGCATATACCAGATGAAAAGAGAAATAAGTTGGATGATGAAAGTGAGAAATACATCTTCATCGGATATGACTCCAAATACCAAAGGATACAAGCTCTACAATCTAGATAAGGAAAAGACAATCCTAGGTCGGGATGTAGTATTTGATGAAGGAGAATGAGATTGGGGATGACATGACGAAGACTAAAACTTCATGTCGTATTTCAAAGAAAATGATATGGAGCAAACAAGTATAGTGCAAACGAGAGAGGAGCCTTCTACACCACCATTTTCACCAACTGCAAGTTCTAAAGAAGTCAGAAACTCAGGTGAAAGAGTTCAGTATTTCAGAAGCCTACAAGAGCTTTATGAGGTAACAAATAATCAAGATAATCTTTCTTTGTTTTTTTTATTGTCGATTGTGAGCCTATGAACTTTCAAGAAGCTATGGTGAATCCAAATTGGAGAAGCGTTATGGATGAAGAGATCAATGTAATCAAGAAGAATGACACATGAGAGGTAGTCTCACTTCCAAAAGATCACAAGGCGATTAGAGTGAAATGAGTTTACAAAGCCAAGAAGAATGCAAGAGGAGAAGTTGAAAGATACAAGGCAAGACTAGTGGTGAAAGGTTATAGTCAAAGAGCTAGTATCGACTATGAAGAGATATTTCCTCATGTTGCTCGTCTCGAAAGTGTTACTCATAATTTTCTTAGTAGTTCAAAACAATTGGAGAATCCATCAAATGAATGTGAAATATGTTTTTACCAATGGAGTTCTTGAGGAAGAAGTCTATATTGAACAACCTCAAGGCTATAAAGCTGAGGGAAACAAAGGCAAAGTTTTGAAGCTGAAAAAGACACTCTATGGGTTGAAACAAGTTCCAAGAGTCTGGAATGCTGATTATATTTTCCTATTAAAGGTTATACATTTTTTGAATCCTAACCAACTTAAATATAAATTATACTTTCCAGATTAGTTTATGTATTTCAAGTTGAGTTTTTGGATTATTTTCAAATGTAGCTATAAGAACCAAAATATTTACTAAAAAAAGCAAATATTTTATATTCTACCATAGACACCTATAGACTCAATAAACTATAATGATAAAAGTCTATCAATATCTATTATGGATAGAATCTAAAATTTTGTTATATTTTGTAAATATTTTCACCTGCAATTCCCTTTGATCTTTATTAAAATTGACTACATAATAATAATGATAATTTCATAATATGTAAATATGTTTTCTAAATTTAGGGGAAAATGCTAGTAAATAACAATTTCGTCGTTTAACAACATTAATAAGCAAGTAGTAGAGAGGTTGTTTATAATTATAGCAAAATGAACCAAAATATTTATAAATCTATTACCACTAGATGTTGGTAGGTGTTTATCACTAAGAAATTTTGCTATATTTTTAAATATTTTTATCTGTTTTGTTATTTAAAACAATTTCCTAGTAGTAGAGACTAAATTAAAGATTTTTTTAAAGTAGAAGAACTAAAATTGAACAAATTTTAAAGCATATGAACCAAAATAATATTGAGAAATTGTAATGAGTGACAATTTGAGTTTTGAAATTTGCAAGTTTTTCACACTTTTTTAATTTTTTAGATATGACAAAAAACAAATCCAACTCAAATGATACACCTAATACACTCGATATACACTTGATACAACCGATAAATCTGATATACCTGATACACATTTATATACATAAATGTTGAAAATGACAAAATATTAGAAGTTTTAAATTTGATACAAATAAGTAAATACGTCTAATGACATTTTTGTAAATAAGTTGATATTTATTAAATTATTATAGTTAGATAGTAATAGTTTGTGTGTTTAGGTTTAGGGTTTAACATTGGTCTATCAAGTGTATAACATAGGTATATCAAGCGTATTAAAATGAATATTAATAGTATATCGAGTGCATATCAGTAGTCTAGCGAGTATATCAAGTATGTATCAGTGGTGTACTAAGTGTCTATCAAGTGTATCAGATGTATTAGATGTATCAAGTATATATCAGGTGTATTAAATGTATCAAATGGATATCAGGTGAATCAAGTGTATTTTTAAGCTTACTAAAATATTTTAAATTCAATAAATGATGTCAATTATTTGTAGGAAATTCAAACCACACAAAGTATATCAGTTGAACTATGCTTAGTATTGAAAAGGAAGTAATGCCGCACGAGTGGTGACGACGGTTTTTTTTTTTTTTTTTCGGGGTAAAAAAGAGCTATAGTGGGCACATACTACATAGTATAATGATTGGGTAGACAAGATTTGGAAGTGTGGATACATTACTTACTAATGAAACTACAAACTACAAAAGAATGAAAATGAAGATGCTACAACTCAGCAGCAACAAAATCCAGGAAGAAGTCATACAAAATTTCCCAGATTTACTCTTCTTTTCCGTACTTGTTCTTCTATAAACACTAACCACCATATCTATGAACACCCTTGTCACACCAAATAATGAAAAAACAATACATACAAAAACCATTGTAGCACCTTGGTTCTCTTGGGCATTCTGTTTCTCCCTAACCTTCTCTATCTCAGATCTACAAACAACAAACGCTCACTCATTTAGGGTGTGTTTGATTTAATTTTTCAGTTGTTTTACCTTTGAAAATTAGCCATTTTGAGAAAAATTGAAGTGTTTCTCAAACACTCAAAATAACTTTTAAAGTGTTGTTTTTATGAAAAGAATTTAAATAAACATTTCTCAAAAACACTTTTCGAATCCAAACATTCCCTTAGAATAGTTTCCAAAACGAAGATAAAATAATGAAGCAAAGGTTAGGGGTTAACCTGAGAATTGCATTGTCTCTGAGTAGATTTTCCAACTGCAGAGAAATAAAGGACCTCCAAGAAATGAGATCATTAACATCTTTACCCTGAAAAGATAACATTTAAACATATAGATTGAAGATTATGGTGATCAATCTTGAAGAATAATAACTTAGAATCATATGGAGGTAAGAATTTTAACATACAAGGCTCTCCTGGATTCTGAGGAGATTCCTTATGTCTTCACGATTCTTCTCAACGAGTACGTCGTTCTCGCGAATGTCGTCATTGAACTGTCTGAAAATATTTCCATATTTGGAATGTAGTTCTTCCAAATAGCGCTCCAGGATAGACAAGTTTAAATCAGATGAGCGAACTTTCTGCATTAGTATCTTCAGAACAGTGTCCCCAGGCATCCTGCCTGCTTGATAATGATGGCGCAGTTCTTGAAACCTATGTTGTACGTCTTGTTTAACAAAATCCTGTACGATATCAACGTCATTCCTTAAAGAGGATATTTCTCCATCGTAGTTATGATGCTCATTTTTGTACTTTGTAGTCAGTTCATTGTCGGCAGTAAGTCCTGTTGATATAAAGGTATTGTCGTGAACCGAAACCAAATCCTCCAGCATTTCCTCGACGGCATCCAATCCATAAACTTCAAAGACACTTAGTGTGCAGTAGAATTCTGAACCATGATGACTTAAAAGTCTTAATTTCAGGTACCTCACCCATTTTGGCTCCTTTAGGACAAACATTTGAGCATGCTTTGCATTTGCAGCAGTAAAGTTTCCAAGCTTTATCCAAACATCTGTAGGATAAATGGAACTTCCAAGAAGCTCAAATTCCTTCAAATTGGAAGAGTGGTGCTCGAAATTAGCAATTTTAATAGTACGCACTAGTGTTTCTTCAGAGAGTTCCAAGGTAACAAATTTTTCCTCAGCAGAACATGGATTTCTGAGGTACTTGTCCGTGTCCCTTTCTAATATATTTGAGGCTCCCTTGGCTTCCTTGTTAAATTCCAATACCTTTGACCCCTTTGAAGCTGCTGCATAGTTGTATTCTGCCCCGCTAGGCTCTAACCTATAAAAAGTACTTTCCACTTGACCAGTTCTGGTTTTGGTTTCTGAGATAAATGCTCTGCTTTTGAAAACTTCAAGACCAAGGGGTAAAACATGAGATAGATGATCAGAATTCAGAGTATCAGTATGAAAATTCCCTCCTAAGCCATCATCTTTCTTCACGTCAGGCAGCTCTCCAAATGCAAGTAAATTTACATTCTCATCAAAATTGTCACGATTTTCATTTTCTTCACGAACAAAGATATCATCGTCAGAGGCTCTGGATTTTGCACTGTCTATGAACCGATCCTTTAAAAGGGCAACTGAACAATTTTTATTCTGATGGCTTTCAGAAATTATTTTACAATGCTTGTAATTTCCATACTTGGATTCATTCCAAATTGATATGCTATCTTGTAGATAGGTGCAGCCATCTAAATAACAAATAGAGTCAAGCGTAAGTAGTTATTCAATTACACGACCGTGTTGTTAACTATGAAAAGAGGAAATCTATTATGCAATATTCCATGTATGATTTAGAAGTAATTACAGCAATAGAAACAAGATTTTCAAATCCCCAGAAGGTGTAGACATTGCTACATACATTTTCCTCCAGAAAATAATACCTTTTGTCCTATGGTTTTATAACTTATTTTTGTGGTAACTTTAATTAAGGTTTTATTCATTAGTATTGTTTAGCAGAAACAATTAGATCCTTGTTTCCTAAGAAGTGTCACAAACTATTGAAAATCAAATGGTAAAGTCTAGTATGAAATCTCTGCAAACTATCAAATACTTTATACCCCAACTCCTAAATAAAAACAAGAGAAGAAAAGCAAAGTCATTTCTAAAACCAACAAGCATACTAGTCTAAGGAGAAACCCAAATACTGATCGATGACTCAAATTCAATAAGAAAAAATCAAGGAGAAGCCATCCAATTCAAAATCATCATGAAAGAAATGTATCATGTGCTTATTTTCAATCGAACTGAAATTTAGTGGTGTGGTGACTGACATCTCAATTATAAAGAAAACAAACGCAATACCCATAATATTTAATACCCATAGTATTAAATAAAAAATCTGTAACAGAGAAATTCCTCAAATTAGATTCTCAGATCATTGGTAAATAAAAAGAGAAAAAGAAAGTACAGTTAGATGCTGACCTTTACGACTATTGCCCTGTCTGATCCATAAGCTAAAGAGAAAGAATAGCCCCCACAGCACAAATATTAAGGATAGAAAGAACATATACAAGCGATTCTTCCCATTGATAGTTTTCTCTAAAGCTCTTCTCTGCAGAAGAGCTCTACGTGACCGCTGCATCTCACATCAATTCAGGCCACTAATCATCCAGTGCCCATGCCTAAGAATATAAGGAAAAGGAGTATTCTGCACCAAATAAATCATGAGCTCGCATTAATACTCACTTTCCAAACATATGAGTAATGATAAAGAATTATCCAGATGTAACAAAAAGGAGAAGATTAGTTATAAACAAATATCCAAGCCAGGCATGTTACAGCAGAATGTTGTGTCTATTTCAAGTCACCCCTTTGATAAAGAAAACGGTAGCTTTTGTAACAGCCCCGTAATTTCATACTTGAGAAGAAACGAAAATTATTCAGATTAGAATTATGAATTTAAAATAATGTACGGTGCTCCAAGGTTCATCAGAAATATAATAGATCATTGATAGCCAGTCTTCAAATTCAGCAGCAACATTAATAGCAAATTTTCAATTTCTAAAAAATTGTAAAGAACAACAAAATTTCGAACGAATAGTACTTCACCGTCAATAATGAAACATCCTGTAAAATTCGTATAGGAAATCTAATATGTTTCTTAACGATGATCTCGTTTACTGAGAATGAAAAGTTCTCGACAAAATAAAAAAAGATCTTGGCAGCTAAGCAAACGACACCTTTTTATGCAAAAGAAACACCGTCCCACCAAAACCGGATGGTGTCGTGGCCACATCTAAGAGGATTTCTAAAGTGAAAGATGAAGATGAATGAATTGATCATCACCTGGTTTTGATGGTGTCGTTAAACCAATCGAACCAGCAGACACTACTTAATTTCACCATATATCACGTCGCACATAATTAAGAAACATTTCGCACAGATCACAAATTCATTAAGAACAAAACTATAACCAAAATGGATGACAGTTGATACAAATGTAGTGACAGAAATCGCATGCAAACCTTGAATTGCGATCAGCATCGGGAATCTGGAAACGGAAAGAAATGAAGGAAGAGAAGAAGAAATTGAGGTGTGAAGTTGAAGCAAAGAGAATTAATGGAAGTAAAAGCGTAGATTGACCTGATTGAAGGTAATGAAGATTAGCGTATACGCCGCGTCTATGGAGCATCGTCGAGGCGTTTCATGATCGAAATCATCAAATTTCGTTTTCATTTGGAAACAGTTCCATTCCACAATTTCAAATCCAATTGTCTTTCTCTAAATTTATGATTTGGACTGTTCATCTTTTCTCTCTCTAACTTCAAAAA
This sequence comes from Cucumis cinereus, assembly GCA_037974625.1. Taxonomy (NCBI): domain Eukaryota; kingdom Viridiplantae; phylum Streptophyta; class Magnoliopsida; order Cucurbitales; family Cucurbitaceae; genus Cucumis; species Cucumis cinereus. The sequence continues at coordinate 347,306 of JBBPDJ010000014.1, forward strand.
CTAAGAACAAGATTATGTTTCCCTCCAGACGTAAGCAAAGCACCACTTAACTCTACTCTTTGCCCTCTTCTTCCCACCAATTACATCCATTTTTTATTTAAATTTTCTTTCATTTTAAAATAAATAAATATATATAAACATTTGTTTAATTTGTGTAAAAATTGATCCTCACTTATTAAAATTTGAAATTAAATATTCCATTCTTCTACTACACATATGGTAAAAAAATCATTCCATAATCTAAAATTGAAAATTAAATCACCAATTAAAATAGGTTTGGTATACATGTTTTAAAAAACGATTGCCACTCGAAATAGTTCATTTTCAAAAGCAATAAATTGTTTTTTTTTTTCTTTTTAGATTTTATTTTCAAAAATTGTGAACATGAGATACACTATATCAAATTCACAATCAAATACAAAATTTTGAATCGAAATTTTAAAATTTTAAATTGTAATCAAACAAATTTTCGAATACAGTAAAAGTAAAAATATTTGATTTTATTTTCGATAAAATTTTTTATTTTCCAAAATAATTTTTGAATCATGAATCAAATCGATCTAAAATTTTTGAATTTGAGTCCAATCCCAATTTTGTAATTCAATTTAGAAGGAAAGATTATTTTTTTTTAATTTAGAAAGATTTAATTATTAGTTTATTTGAAGATATAAAAAAGTGAAATGAAATCATTGGAGCTCACCGACACCCAATCAAAGTCTGACATTTACAACGAATATCTTAGGTGGCAATAAGGTATTTGAGTGCGCCATGTCACCCGCATTAATTTTCTCGTCCGCTTATATATTTACTTTTTCATTTTAATTCAAAATGTGGAATTTTGATATAATTTTACGCCACATTTTTGTTTTGTTATTTTTCAAAATAACGGTGCCCACATATATTATTGTCAAACACATATTTAGGTATCTTTACAAATTATTCTTAAATTATTTTCACATATTTAAATATTTTTGTTCGTACGTACATGATTGCGGAGTTAAATTTGTGTTTATGTTGTGTTGGTGTGAGTATTTAATATTATGTGGTGAGTTTCAATTGTTAGGAGAACTCTTTACGTTCTATAAAGTGCAAAATTTTCTGATCGTAACTCTTTTATTTATAGAATTCTTGGTGAGTTTTGTGAATTTGGACTTAGTTGCTCCATAGGTCTTATTTAGCATTTGAGTTAAATTAAACCTATTTTCTGGACTCCATTGAACTTTAGTCCAAATAAGAATATCAGATTTAACCAAATTATTTTATTCAATCCAAAAGTCATGATGAAAACACTTGGCATCATCGAGATTAGCCAATTTACATCTACAATTTTAATTTGGGACACGTGTCAACTTTTAATCAATCTCAAAATTCTACTATTTGTAATTTCTTAATTAATTTGATAAATGATGTGACAATTTATAATTGGTTCAAAATTTCTCGTTCAACGTTTCCAAATTATGCCTATTTGTTATTTTGATAATATAAAAATTACACTAGAAAAATATATGGAGAAATATAAAATTGATTTTGAATGGTTTTAATTATGATAAAACTAATTTTTAATAAATTTAAAATTATTTCTCTTATATGAAGTTGAATTAGTCGACACGAATTTTAAAATATTAATTAAAGTTGAAACATACCAAGATTCAAAATATTTAATTTGAGGAAGATTACACCAATACTTTAACACCAAATTTGTTTTTTAAAAAACTTGTTTGGGCTTTTTCTATTTTTTAACTTCAACTAAAGGCTTTAATAGCTTTGAGAATTTTTGAATGATTCCAAAAACAAAGATGCGAAGGTTACGTTGTTCTAATTAATCGGTGTAGGAGTCATAATCTAAACCTAATTCTATATTGAGGAAATACTAATGTCAGGAGTTCGGGACGATATAAACTCTATAACTTTTTCAAAATCTTTTTAATACATCTTGTCAAATGATTTAGACAGTGGCATGAACTTTTGAGGATTAATTTACATGTAATACCCTAATAGGTTTGATCTCACACACATACTAGAAAAATCTACTAAAGTACAGCTTGATCATTCAAATTGTTAGGACAACAAACGACACTTTTACAAATGTATGATATTGTCTACTTTAAGTATAGTTATATATAGCTTAGCTTTTGGTTTCACTTAAAAGCCTTTGAGTCAATCAATATTATCTCTATCCTGAAAAAAAAAATGTTGTTCCTCACTTAAATAATCATAATTTTCTTCGTAGTTAGCTAATGTGGGACCTCCTTAAGAAGCAACTTATCTAAATTGAGACAAGCAAAAGAGAACGTCTACTAAAGACATTGCATCTTCTATAGGAAAAATAGACGTCCTTAGTGACCAATCGACAGGAGCATGATCAAAGGCCCAAAGGGTGATTATTTATGATGGTAGTGGACCATTGGTACCATTCTAGCTAGAAGTCAAGTTATACAATTTGGTTAATCTCATTTTGGTGGCATCCTCACTAACGAGTTTAAACGTGTTTGAGTTTTACTTTTGATAACAAGTGATTTTGAAAAAAATTCAATGCTTTGCAGGCATTCAAATTGAGTTAAGGAGGGAAGCCGTTTTCGAAATATAATAACAATTAAAGTGATCCTTTTAAAAGCAATTAAGTTAAATTTGTAAGTAGTAACTAACCTCTTCATCCAAACTCTTTGACCACAAATTTGAATGTCTTGGAGATCAATAATTATATGTACCTAACAAATTTTACATTGTCATAAGGAAAAACCCATACATTAATATTTTCTCAACCTATTAAAATTCACATGTTAGTATTTCTTTGATTGATTCATAAAATAAATTTAACATCGGAAAAATTCTTATTTTTAACAATTATGAGTAGAAAAAGAAAAATAAAACAAAAATGTCAATTCCATGTATTTTAACTAGATTAAATAACACAAAACTATCTAGGAGTAGAACTCAATTAACATAAATTTTGTGCTATCAATAATCTTGATGTCAAAAGTTCGACTAGACGATCGTATAATGGAAATAACAAAACTATCTACATAGGACGAAAAATTACACTAACAGCTTACTCGAGATCAATTGAGAATAGAATGAATTACCTTTTTAATTAATGTAGGAAGATATTGGACGAATATTACACAAATGATCAAAAATGGCCCTTTTTATACCACTCTTAAATATATATTTATATTTTAAAAGAAAAAAGACACAAAATAAATGAGTATATGTACACATACCATTCAAAGATGGATATTAAATTTAGTTGCATGCACCTAGAAATTAGAGAGGTTCATAAGCCAGAGTATCTTGAAATAATGTCACAAGGACACCATCATGCATCTACCCCGTATTGGAAAGAAAGATAATTGGTATCTTATCAATGTTTATATTATTATATATTATAAAATTGTCATATATTCATGCACTTAAGAAATATACCATAGCTTATTTCTTAAAAATACAAATATATATTGAATACCTTATTTTATATATAGGATGTAGTGTTGCATATATATGGTATACTTTTGTATATTTTTCTTAAGAAAAAATGTATCGTATGTCACAACATATGAATGTGTTTTATATGTATTTCATTTTCATGTCTATATACGAGTCTTATTTCAAAAATATACAAATTTCATATACAATATATTTAGTTATTTTGCAAATATACCCTCCATAGCATATAGTAATAATAATGCTAACATATGATAAATTAGAGCATAAAATAAACTATGTCTTGTATAAAGTGGTCTTATACTAAAATAAACATGTAACTACATTTATGAACACTATACAACAACATATTCAACCACGAATACCACATGTCACCATATCATTAAATAGTACGATATCTAACATGTCCAACTTCTGGATACTTTGATCTACACTAAATAACGAAATAAACAGTTACCTATTGCAATGTCGTGCTACAAGCTTTTCAACTCTACGAAAAGACAAACGGAGGAGTTTTAAGTTTCCATATTTATCACATGGCAATGGTCGTAAACTCTTAGTTTTAGGAATAGAATACATTTATGGAAGTGGATAATATATATTTAATGTAAATTGAGTTATGATGAGTATAATAATACAAATCTAGGGATTGAGTCAATAAAAGAATTGACCAAAATATAAATTGTGAAAGCTAATAAATGTGAATTTACGTCCAAAGTCCCACGTGGCACTCTTCCATAAAGTTGTAGGTGACAGCTGGACCTTCCAATCATCATTTTCATGCACTTATGGCGCGCCTTTGTCCCTTTGCTTCCATTTTCGTGATTCCAGTTAAAAGGGAACTATCTTCTTTCCTTCTAACAATAATAATAATAATAATAATAATAATAAATAAAATAAATGGTTTCAACGGTCAACAACTGTGGCCGACGCCACCTCGTCCACCACCTTCACCTCACCTTAACGAAGTCTCCACCACCCCACCTCCCTCGCTCTTCTTTTATCTCATCTTATCACCCATTCCCCAAAACTCAAACCCTAATCATGGACCTCTCTTCTTTTTCCCCTCTTCCATTTCTCCTTCTCTTCTTTATCTTCAACCTCGCCTCCGCCTGCCATGTCGCCGACCAGAAAGCTCTTCTTGCTTTCAAGTCCGCCATTACTGCCGACCCCTCCGGCATTTTATCCTCATGGAACTCCAGCGTCGACTGCTGCACTTGGGCCGGAGTCACTTGCTCCGTTCCCAATCGCGTCACCAGTCTCAGCCTCTACGGCCAACTAGACCGCCCCAACGCCTTCCTCTCCGGCACCATCTCCAACTCCCTCTCCAACCTCCCTTACTTGGACAGCATCTACCTTGTTAACCTTCGTAACCTTTCAGGCCCTTTTCCACTTTCTCTCTTCAAACTCCCTAAAGTCCTCTTCGTCTACATCGAGAACAACAAGCTTTCAGGTCAATTACCGCCCGCAATCGGAAATATGAGCCAACTCGAGGCATTCAGTGTTGAAGGTAACAGATTCACTGGACCCATCCCCAGTTCCATTTCCATATTAACTCGTCTGACTCAGCTTAAACTCGGTAGCAACCTTCTCACTGGATCCATACCCATCGGAATCAAACAACTCAAAAGTCTGACGTTCCTCAGCCTCGAACGAAATCGATTGACCGGTGCTGTTCCGGATATTTGGGGATCGTTTCCGGAGTTGAGGATTCTCAGACTTTCACACAATAGACTCACCGGCACAATTCCGCGTTCAATTTCAGCTCTGGCTCCGAAGCTTAGTTATCTAGAGTTGGGGCACAATTTGATAACAGGTAATATTCCTGATTTCCTTGGAAACTTTAGGGCTCTGGATACCCTCGATCTCTCATCCAATTACTTCTCTGGAGTTGTGCCGAAAAGCTTCAGAAATTTGACGAAAATATTCAACCTGGATCTGTCTCGGAATTCGCTGGTGGATCCGTTCCCGGAGTTGTTTGTGAAAGGGATTGAGTCGTTGGATTTGTCTTACAACAAATTTCATCTCGGGAAAATTCCGCAATGGGTGACGTCGTCGCCGATAATATACTCTCTGAAATTGGCGAAATGTGGGATCAAAATGAAGCTGGACGATTGGAAGCCGACTGAAACGTATTTCTACGATTACATTGATTTATCGGAGAACGAGATTTGGGGGAGTCCGGTGGGATTGTTGAACCGGACGGATTACTTGGTGGGATTTTGGGGAGCCGGAAACAAGTTGAATTTTAAGCTGCAAGATTTGAGGATAGTGAAGAGGTTGAAGTACTTGGATTTGTCGAGAAATTTGGTGTCCGGTAAAGTACCCGGCGGCGTGGTGGGGCTGGAAAAATTGAATGTCAGCTACAATCATCTGTGTGGCCGGCTTCCGGCGACGAAGTTCCCGGCGACGTCGTTTGTGGGAAATGATTGCTTGTGTGGGCCGCCGCTGCCGGCCTGCAAATGAGCGAGCTAGAACATGATGCTTCCTAGTGGAAATTAAAAACCGACATGTAGTTTTCATAATAACATGCCTCACTTCACCAACCGCACCGAATGCGTTAAAAGACGCATTTGAGATGAGATTATGTGGGGCACTTATCAGAGGCCTAAAAAATCAAACATTATATTATTAATCTCATTATCATCTTTGTTATGAAACTAGTTTGAGACTATAGTAGGTAGCCAAATCAAGCGAGGGTAGGATAGTGGTTTGATAATTAATATGTGTAATGGCACCTGTTTTGTAAACTCCAATAAGACAGAGCCAGCTTAAGCTTGACGACTGATCAGTAAGCTCCACACCATCTTCAATTCCAACTACACCATCAACATCATTTGATGTTAAACCATCTAATCCTTTTAAGTATTTCTCAATGATTCTATCAATCATTTGAGACTCTAACCTCCTCAAAAAATGCCATAAAAAAAAAGCACCACAAAACAAATGCTTCTCCCTCTCTCTAACTCTTGTTTGTCCAAACCTTTTTTTCTCCCTCTACATGTTGTTAGTTTTATGTCCTAAAACTTGTTATTTGTGAATGTTAAACTTTTCTATTATTCAAGAAAGTTGTTATTAAATAAAAGGTTTACTCGTTATAAACTCAAAATTCAATAAACTAAAATTTCTTAACCATAGTATGAATTCTTAAATTTTATGTATTAACATAAATGTAGATCAAGTTCAAGTTGATAGTCTAAATAGTCTGTAATATATAAATAAGGTTGGACGTCTTATTCTGGAAACACTATGAATGCGATTCACTTTGTATTTAGCACAAGCAATGTGATCCTAAATTGCTCATGTACAGACAAGCGAGTGAGAACATCCTATACAAAAAGAGTGCATAAGATCGGATCATTAAATAGTTACTTATACTTTTACATTACTTTTAGTCACCGAGGATGAGATTTAAGTAAGTTTTAGCACAAGCATGATTTAAAAAGTTAAGTGTGAGATTTATACTAAGCAAGTTATCAAGTATTAAGTATCTCAAGTTTATAATCCAAGTTATTTCTATTTAAGTTATATAAGTTTGCTTTACAATACTTTATACCCGAGATATTCAGGCCTCTTTGGGGATACATGAAGAGATTGTCACTATTGTGATGAAGAATTTCACTTCAGTGAGGACCAATGATAATATTGATTAAATTCTACTACAACGAGTCTAGTTCCAGTAAGACCATTGTTGGTATTGATTAAATTCTACAGCAACGCTAGAGATAGCTCCTTATCTGATGTCCACTCTGTGAGATAAGAGTTAAGACGTTGGGAGTACTGGGCAAGTCCTACTACAACGTAGCCAGAGGGGTATCAGAGTAATGAGATGATTTGATATAATTGATTTACTCAAGTTTAATGCAAGCTTGTTTTCGAAATCTGAAAAAATGAAGTTTGTTACGTTACTAAGACTTAAGATTTCTATAAATGTGTATGAGTTCATGTATTTAAAGATAGTCACTCACTGAGTTTTTCAGTTTATTCTTTCAAAATGTTTTCATTCTTCAAGTAGTGATCGTGATTCTAGAGCTTAGCATGTTGCTGCCGGTCAATCAGATGGTCTAGTAAGTTGTGGGTTGTCTTAGTCCAAAGAGGACTTGTTCACTGATTGTTAGACTGTTGGAGTAAAGTTATTGAGTTCAGTAAAGCTTGTGTTGTATTAAAATCAATGAACACGTTTGTTTTAAGGTATGGTTACTTTCAAAGCCTTGTATTTAAATGTAAGTTTCCAGTTGTGTTAAACTAAAGTTTATTGTAATCTTCTATAAAGTATCTTCTAAGTTACTCAGTTAAGTTAAAGTGGTCAGTAAATCTCGAAAGAGAGTCGACATGCATGTGTTGACTTCACACTAAGTCACTGACGATTACGCACCGTTGAATTGTTAGAACCAAATAAAAACTAAACCCAAAATCTAGAAACTAAAGAAGGGATTTTTTCCTAAAATAAATATAACAAAGGAGGGTAAAAGTAATGGTGGAGAGTGACAAAATTATTTGAATATTAAAAGGAGTTTGAGTTAAGAGTTGGAAGAATCGAAACTATACAAATTTGCAATTTTTGTGAGAGCATCCCTCCATCTTTGCAATTCATCGAATGCTTCTGAGGTGGATCTACATGGTAGAAAACCGGCAAGAGGAACTTCCGGTCATTATTCATGTTTCTACATTCCACAATCTTCAAAAGTTCATCCAAACACCATTTAGAAGATGCATAGTTCTTAGAGAAAACGACTGACGTAAACAGAAGATGGTTGTATAGCTTCAAGAAGAGCAGGAGAAATTTGATGTCCTTCGTTGAGCTCTTAATCAAAAAAAAAAAAAAAAAAAAAAAAAGTTGCGATTCCTTTGCGTTTGAATGCAGCCTGAAGATGGCTACCAAAATAATTTCTGACATCTTCGCCTCGAAAACTCATTATATAATTTAGCTACAATATTATACTTCGGAGTCAGCCATTGAAGAACAACAACATCAAACGAAACGAAGAAGGGGAAGATTATCACCAAGTTCTGCGCATTTTAATTCTCCAAACTTCTTCCTCGATTATGCTAAAACGCATGAATTAAAGTCGATAACTTTTGTATAATTGATAAATAATAAAAGTAAATGACTTAGTCTCCCACTCTTTTGGGAATGCATGGGTAATAAATATTGGGAAAATGGTCAAATGTGTGTTTGATTTGATTTACTTTGTTAAATATGGATGGTTTATTATATTAAATGCCGAAAATAATTGTTTATAAAGAATTGAAACAGATTCTTTAAGTAAACTCTGATTATTTCTTACCATATCCGATTCCCATTTTCCCGATCACTCAAAGTTAGTATAGCTGTAAGTGTGACCTCAAATTAATGTAACATAAGAAATATGAGATATTTGAAATGTGAATCTGACCTTTTTATATCGTTGTATTGGCTTTTATTGAATAAAATTATCATCTGGGGCTGTGGTCAAGGTCATGAGCTGACAAAAATATTGGCTTAATGTGTTATAATCCAGAGGGTAGGGAGAATCAGTGCAACAAAACCAAGATGTATAAATAAATAGCAACATCTATTAATATCATTGTAGAAGAGGTAAATTTACCCAAAAACAATATCAGAAAAGGGAAATTGGGAAGCATATTTGAATTAAAACCCTCAAAAAGATTTACCAGTCTCCTCTTTTTTAAATGAAAAGTATACAATTGTTACAATGCCCTCAAAGGAGAGTATATGTTTGAGATGGAATCACTATCATCACAAGACAAATACATTAGTGTTCAAAAATGGGTGCAAATAATAAAGAAAAAAAAACAAAATCTCAAGATGTGAATAATGAATATATTGGTAGATTTCAAGGATGCTTTTTTGAGTTGAATATTGTAACGTGGGGCAAGGTCTACCTCTGGAAGCTAATATGGAACTTTGATTTCTATGTACACCCCAATCTTCTTTCCAGGTTCCAAAGGTAAATCTACTGTTCACCCCGGTATCGGACTAGTAGAAACATATGAATGTGAGAGGACTGGAGTAGCCAAACTCTGGTGTGTCACCCGACAAAAAAAATATTGATGAAGATAACCAAAATGTCAAATTGTATAAACTCAGTCCAGCTAATAGTATTTTGAACCCGAAGATGGTGGAGGGGGTGGAGGCATCCGGTTCGGAGTGCGACGACTGTTGGAACTTGAACGTGAGTTCAAATCCCCATTCTGATCTGGATCACTATAACGTCGACTATGACCATTGGATGAAGATCTACTGTGGTTCACAGGACCGTTGGCTGCAGCATCAAACGCAGATTTCCAGTCTTCACCTGATGAAGCACTCATTTTTGGACTGCTTTCTGCAAAAATAAACAGATACATATAAGAAAGAAGAAAAGTGGGTCGATATAAACTAAAATAAAGATCAAGCTCCAAGGAATCGAGTCTATATAAACTGACAAACTGTAGAGTAAGATTCATGACAAAGATAGATAGGAAACAAACATAAATGGAAACTATTGATTGAATACCTGCACCGCTATCGGACCAGTTGGCTGCAGCAGCTGCTCGGTTGTCATGTACGCTGAGTTGACGTAGCAATTTAGAAAGAAGAGATGATTGTTTTTGGCAACGCTCTCTCTTATTCTTTACATTGTGATCCTCGAGAAGTAGCTCCCCTATCCTTGGTGTGCTTTGAGCACTATCGAAGAATTAAACATGATTTTCTAAATCATTAGCAAATTAAGGCTGGAAATAGAAATGCCACGATCATATATAGATTACCAAATGTTGAAAAAACAAGCAGAATTGGATTCACCTGATGGAACTATACAACTGATTTAACATATCTTCCTTGGCTTTCTCAACTTGGCAGAGTACAACTGCCTGCTCAGTTCAATCAATCAATCATCCAGAAAGATATTAAATTAAAATTCATCGCACAGCAAAGAGGAGTGTATTGATAAGTAGAGCAAATTGATTGTACAAGCTTACTTTCGGGACATTGGCAGCCAAACTGTTCAAGACGGCTTCAACATAGCCACGAACTTCTTGGGACATCCACCGTAGTTCCTCTTCAGGATCAACGGGTCTTCTATTCATTGTATCCTTGATCAAGTGAAATCAATATTTCTAAACAGTCACTTGTTGTTCCAAATTAACAGCTATATAATTTACAATGTAAAAATGGATTATTAGATAAATAAGAACAAAATCTTATAAAGCAAAAATATCTTGCTGGCTCCTCAGAAGTCATTAAGATCAAGAACTTGTTATAAAGAAACGGATGCAAGTTGGTAACTTACAAGAGAACCATCCGAAAGACTCTGCCGCATAGGAAGACCACTTTCAGGACCCTTCATCGGTCCTCTGGAAGGTTGAATAATACTTCGTATCTTATTCATCCATTCAATCTTGTCAGCCATATTTTCAGCCTTCAAGACAACAGCGTTATGTGCTGAAAAGAGATGAATCAGTTGTTACATGAAACATAAAACAAGTTAACTGAAGAATACACTCCCAATTGCCAAATAACTGGATCAAATTTAACAGAGAACAAACCTTTAAGAACGGTTTTATATGCAACCTTGCTCGTGATCTTGAAGATGAGACCTTTTCCAGAATCTGGACCATTAGCTTTCTTATCCTTTGAACTCTTTGAAGAAGCTTCTTCCTCATCTGAAGCCTCCTCGACATTACATTCCTGCAAATTATTTATAACGGACAAGATGACTACTCAAATATCGCACCATAGTAATTATACATAGGTCGATTAAAAAAATGCTCTCCTCTCTCCTCCCATCCCCTCTCCACTCTGACATTCCGTAACTGTCCCCCCACCATGACAACCGTCGGGTTTACACCACCGACGGGCTTCCCACCCGTTCTATCCACATTGACCGAAAGATTTTCATTCTGAAAGGTGATAAATCAACAAACAACCAATCTATCATCATCACATGGCAAATCATCAATACAGACTCTCCATTTATCTCGAAAAGCTTTGGATTGGCTAACCACATCTTTTAACCCCCTGTACCGTTCCAAGACCCCTACAACCACAAGTTTTTCAAAAAATTGGTGGATGACGATGCCACTCTTCAGCTGGAAAAACTACGCAATAAAAACAGATATTTCGCTGAATTAACCCATCTCTATCACACCGGCCGCCAGACAAAGCTGTTTCATACCATCTGAAGACCAAAAACAGGGTTGGTTCTCCTTTTTCTCGCTTTTATCTAATTACATGACTGCCCCCACCACCCATCAATTCTTGCTACAAATTTATCCTTCAATCCACAAATCATTCCACAAAACACCCCCATCATCCTCCTCCTCGCAGAGACACTGATCCACCCTTCCTGGCCTGACTCATCTAGAGGAACTTCTTTTAACTGTTAGGTTAGCCTTTGCCGATGAGTATCCAACTCTCCCCTTTTAATTATAATGTTTCATTTCGTTAACAACAGATGCCTCTTATCAAAGTATATATACACATTATGATACCTTCAAAAACAACTTTTTTTTATAAGAAATAATTTCATTGATTAAATGAAATATCCAAAGATATTCAAGGGTACATGAGGAACCCAATCAAAGGGTATGCAAAAGTTGTTTCCAATTTGCAATAAGGAAAGAAAAATTATGACTATGTATAGCCAGATATCTTTGCATAAAAAAAAGGCATTATGAATGATAGTATCGATAATATCTTTAGTCGACTAGTTCTTATTCCTCAAATATGATGTTACTAGCCAAAAGAATCCATAGTTTAAAAATTATAGTTTAGAAAGTGACTTTCTGAGAAAATTTCAGTATGCACGACCACATCTAGAACTAGAAAGCTTAATAATCCCTGAACCAATGGTTCTTCGTACCTCCAAAGTGATCACACCACGGAAATGTCTCTCCTCTTGCTTCTTAGTGTAACCAAGCTGACATAAGAAAGGAAAATTTGTAAGAACTATTCTTTGATACGATGGTGGACAGATAATCAGCAACAGGTACACAAAGAAATACACAGATTCCCTTTCATAATTTGGCCCAGATTACGAATTAGATATCGTATACAAGAAGCCGTCTTAAAACTCAAGATAAAGCCACAATCATAACCCCCACCTTAAATCATCAAAAGAATTCCAAAGTGGCTGAAGTACCCACGAAGTTTCTCGAGGTATAAAGCAACAGGATGAGATGAACAAATCAAAGATGAAGAAGCTAACAGCGCATCAAAATATCAGAACATTCCTTAGCAAATAATTCAAAATAACAGCGTATCAAAATATCAAAACATTCCATAGGGATTTGGTTCACTAGTTATGATAACTTCATAGTGATATGGTTCACTAGTACTTGCAGATAAGATTCCAGAAACTACTACACACACAGTTCTTTTTGTAAAATAGAAGGTGGCATGATAAACGGAATACTTGATATAGAATAATGGAAAAGAAAATCTACAATGTGAACATTTTTCGAGCCTTCAGAGTTGCACATAGTAGCTAATGGAAATAATAAAAGAAAAATACGCATACCTTTCCGGTCTTTTCATTTAGAACAAACCATCTTTTACTCCATCCACTTGTTTTGGCACTTTTCTTTAACAGAAAACCTAGCAAATTTGAAAATTTCACAGTTAACTGGTGTCATCATAGTAACCAAAGTAGATACTTCACCATGAACCAGATTCCCATATTCCAGCCATCCAATAATGTAAACCTTCAACAACCAATCAATTCTTCTGACTGACCTTACAATAAAGGGAATGAAATGTTTAACCAAGTATATGATAATCTGACAAACACTATCTAGATGAGAAGTTAGATAATTGAGCTTTTAAAAGAAAAAGCTTTTAAAGCCAAGAACCGATGCTGGTCTTTCGGTGAGGCTTAAAATTTTAGCTTCAAAGTTTATATCTCATGTCGTGGAGGTTTGTGCCTTCACATAAAAACATAGGTATCTTTTGGTCTCATAAAATCACTAGAATAAGATTAAGGGTAAATATTTCAAATGGCAAAACTGCTGAAAATATTGTACAAATATAGAAAACTGCATTGTCTATCATTGATAGACAGTGACATTTTGCTATATTTGTAAATATTTCGGTTCATTTTGCTACATTTGAAAACAACCCTCAAATTAATTCTCTGCCCATCCTCCAAAGTCATAAGAGCTCCCGATGTAATGCAATATAACAAGAGATAGGATTGTCTAGCAAGCCCATTACTAAAATCACCAAAGCTTTAAAAAAAATTTGACGATATAAAATAAAGAAAAGAATGATTCAATTAGTGCTAAAATAATAATGTTCTAAATGGTAAGTCTTTACTTATGAAGGTGATCGTGGTGGTGGTGTGTTTTCTCTACAACAGTTGTACAATCATTTCGGTTACCGATACTTTAACTATACATTTAGTTGTCTTGGTGAGTGTGACAATGTGTCTGTTTTTATATTTAAATGGAGGCTTGCAACTCAAATCTTCAATAGAAGTGGGTGTTTGGCACACCAACATGAGATGAGTTGAGTTGGTATAATATACCAACTCATTGTTTGGCCCACCAATTTTACATGTTGGTGGAGTTGAGTTGGTATATTATACCAACTCACCCGAACTCTCCTTCTCCCCAATGTTTCCAATGGGTTCACTCATCAACCACCATTGACGATTACCATTGCCACACTTCGAGAACCAACTTCAACGACCACTTTCACACGTCCAACTTCAATGACCGACTCCGGGTTTCAGCAACCACCTCCGACAACCACCTTTGCGTGACCAACTTCGACGACCAATTTTGAGCTCCAGGATCCATCTTCGACAATAGACTCCAACGAAAATCAGCTTTGATGACCACCTTCGCGATACGAATTCTAGGCTCCAACAACAAACTCTTGCGACCAACTCCAAGATCACTTTCGTGCAACCAATTTTACCTCCGACAACCACCGACAACTACAAACTTTGGCGAAAATGACCTTTGATAATCAATTTCAACAACCACCTTCAACTTCAGGCTCCAACAACTACCTCTGTGATAAACTTCAACGAAATCACCTTTCATAATCAAATTCAATGACAAGTGACAACCACCTCTAACAATCATTACCAACATTCACCTTAAGCAACCAAGAATGGCAAAGACCATCATCTCTAACGATCAACTTCAACAACGATCTTAAATCGCCAATTCAACCCAAAAGCTTAAGCTAGTGGGTAAAGGCAAATTTAATATAATATCTAACACTCCCCCTCATTTGTGAGCTTGAAATATGAAGAAAAACCCAACGAGTGGGAATCAATATTAAATGGAGAGGAAATAACATTGCAGGGGCTTGAACACCAGACTTCCCGGGCCACCTACTCTGATATCATCTTAAATCACCAATTCAACCCAAAATCTTAAGCTAGTGGGTAAAGGCAAACTTATTATAAAATCTACAAACGATCATATTTGGCGGCCAACTTCGACAATCGACTTGAACAACTAACTCCAACCACCAACTTTGTTGTTCATTTCCAACTGCTAACTCGACCAATAATATACTATAAAAAGGAAAAAGAAAAAAAAAAAACTTGGCTGGTAAAAATGGTTTTGAATACGAAATTGAAATTATTAGTTTATAATGCTTAATAGTCATCTTTTAATAGTAATTTGATATTGAGAAGTTGTCTAAGGATGGTCCCGTCATCCTTATAGACTTATTTGTTACAAGCATCCAAAAGACCCAATGCTTCTTAACAACATCACCACAACCAATGAAGATGTATTGCTTGTGCTCACTAGGTAGGACTAACCAACTTAATTATTTTAAAGAACAAAATTTTCTTTTGTATGCATGACATTGGTTTTGTTGACCATATATATATATATATACACAGACACACTATCATATTTTTACTTAATTGCATTCACATATCAAATGAGTGTTAAAAAATTGGAAAAATATGTCTATAGATGAATGGTGGAACAAAAAGGCAAAGCAAAAACAAACAAAAATAACAAATGACAAATAAAAAAAAAAAACCCATAAAATGGAGATTTGTTTTTTTAAAACATTTTCTAGCAAGAATTAGTGAAAATGAAGATATGTTCTTTTATGATTCTCCAAATTTGGAGAAATTGAATGTGGAATTGTTGAAAAATGTGGTGGCATTCCATTGACTACTAAGATGATAGGGAGATTCAATTAAAATAAATCATGAGAGAGGAAAAATACAAAGCAACAATAGGAAGAAAAAGAAAAAGAAAATGAAAATGATGAAATTCATGGAAAAAATTAGGAATAAAAAAGTTTGATTTTTCTTTTGTTTTACATTTTATTTATCTATGTTAGTACAAAAAATGTAGTGGGTTAATCGTTGTTCATTATCAAAATGAAAGAAAAAAAGAAGAACTTAAAAAAACAAAAGAAAAAGATGCAATCCGTATTTTATTCAAGCAAAGATAGGTAGAACTATGGAATAAAAAAAATTTAAAACAAAAATAGATATAAAAAAACATATTATTTAAAATTCAAAAAATTGTACCAAATATTCCAGACATATGAACTCAACTTTGCACCCCAAACACAGACAAATGAACTTCCCAGACATATGAACTCCACAGACATGTGAACTTCAGACATCCTAACTCAACTTAACGCCCCAAACACCCTCGATAAACATCCAAACTCAAGTTTCATCAATTTCCTAAGACATGAGTCTCTATGCATATTTTGGCCTACATGAGTCCCCAATCACAGCGACATAGATCTACTAGCATAAATTAGTAACTTGAGTGTCCTCCTAGTTTGGTTCCTCTCCTCAGCCAACAAAAGCACCATAAGATTAGATGTTTTAACAACTTACGAAAAGTCGACGTTTCCATAAAGTAAAGGGAATCATCAATTGCATGAGAACAAACAGAGAAGGCTGCTAACAATTTGCAGAACTGATAAAGTACACAACACATCTTCATACCTGCTGTTATTTCCCCTTCTGGACCTGCAGTTTTCAAACCAGAAGTTTCCTGTACTTCTTTGTCCTCTTTGCTTGGTTTTTCCTTCATTGATTTCAGGCTTCCACTACTTTGTTGACCACCGGTTTGAGGACTAGTTGCCTGACCCAAAATAAAACAAGGAAAGAGAAAATAGAAAAATAATTAGCAAGATGCTTATGGTAAACATGCATGAAAAAGTGATAGAAAGCAAATATTATATCAATTTTCTGTAATTTGAAATGGAAGAGAACAAATACCCTGTTTAATATTGCTTGCTCTGCCTCTTGACCTTTCTTAGACGATTTATATTTCACTTCCTCCTCTCGACGCTGCCTCTCCATCCTAACTCAAAAAAACATTGAAAATTTGTTATAAGGAAAATATAAATGATTTTTCAACGCTAGGTTTAAATTATGTGGATTAAGGAAAACATAGGGGGAGATTGATAGAAGTACCTCCTTTGTACCAATCGAATAAAATGTTGTGGAGGCACAAAAGCTCGCTCCATGTCAACCAGTGCAACTACCATTTTCTTCGCTTCATTCTTAAATCCATCTAATGCAGCACTTGCGAGAGCCACAATCTTCAAGAAAGTAGATGATAATTTTATATATAGAGGCTCAGAGCCAAAGAATGACAGTCTTGATCATGCTATACACATATACCATTTTCTCTTCAAAAGAAATAAAGAGCACTATGACATTAGAAACTATACAAATTTGTTTCTCATACCTCTCTCTTGAAAGGTGGGTATCTTCCAAGACCTGGTGTTGAATTTGCAGCAGCAGAAACTATATCCACTAGAACGCGATGGACCTTTTATTATCAGCCAAGCAAGAACTCCGTAAGTAGCAGAATGAACTAAAAGAAGAACACGTGGCTTCTTTCATATTTGGCAAGGTAGATGAAAACAAACTTTTAAATTTTTCTTAAAAGAAAAAGTGTGGTAAACGGTTGAGCAATTCAATCCCTAATATAAAGTCATAGACAATGAAAGTGCAAGTGAGATGACAGAGAACAAACTTTAAAAAGCAAGTTCTCTTTAATTTGTACTGGGCATGAGAATTGAACTTCGTATGATGAAGGGAAAAGGCCAACCAAATGAAGAACCAAATCCAGCAAGGTTTACCTCATCGACACAAAGACGAGATGGTTCTTTTGCAAGCTCTAGAACACCTTTTATTAAAGATCGCAAACCCTTTTCAGGGGATATCAAATATGGTTGATAACCATCAGCTTCTAACACAATCTGTTGCAAAATAATCAAAAGAAAATAAGTAAGAATTACAAAATATAGATATAATCTAAACGCAAAACAAAAAATTCAATGGCAGAAGAACAAAACTGGTGAGAAAAAGCACACAAGAACATACCCTCTTGACATTGTTAATGTCAAAATGTCTGTCTAGAGGGAGCTGCTTGATTCTGTTTGGAAAGTTTCCCTCAAAACTAGCAACAATTTTCCAACCAGCACCCTAAAATTGAAAATCGTCAGATGCAACTGAGACCCCCTAATCAAAGAAATTGTTGCACCACTTTGACGTATGAGCCGGGAAAATCATTCAGAGTGAGGTATTATTTTATATTAGAAGAAAAAAATTTTACATCATCATACAAACTAACTTGATGAAAGGACGAAACTATGACAAATATTGGACTAAAAAATTAGAAATTACTTTAAGCTGAGGATTTCCGTTTTCTTGTTTTGTAATTAACAAAATCCTTGGTTGACACACACCCAAATGTACCAGAAACAAACCCCTCCCCCCCCCCCCCCCCCCAACAAAAAAAAAACCATAATCGTTGAGATATGAGGTATTTCAGAAGAATGGTTTTATTAATAATTTAAACTAATTTCAACAATTTTAATTTTAATGCAAGAATGTAAGAAGAGTCTTACCAACTTCTTAATTCGTATGAAAAATAAAATATACAAGGATTGCATTCCTAAGAGAGAACAAGGGAGAGAAAGATAAGTGCTAAACATAGAAAATTAGATTTTAATTTCACCATTGAATTCGAAAGTCTTCAAATGTTTTCATTAAATAAAGTTCACTCTTATGTGTGAAGTTAACTTAATTACATCATAGTTTCAAAATTCTTCCAGAACAGAAAGTTTGGTATCTTTTCACCTATTATTTTCTTGTCCATTAACGTGGGCATTTTGGAACTAAGAAGATTTGTGCACACAAACACACAAAAAAGGGTTCATATTACCAATTGTGCTACGTTGGAGCAGCAACAAGAATGAAATCAACATCCATTTTGTGATATTACTAAATAGCCACAAATGGGCCTCCGCCAGAGCAATTAAAGAGAACTCAAAATCAAATTAATATCACTCACCTCACCGGTTGCAATGTGCTGAAGAAACTTATCTTCAAATTCACGGCAGAGCTGCAAAGCTACAGCTCTTGTCCCTTCAGCACTTTCCCCCATTTGGTCACCAAGTTTTGATAACTCCTCTTGAACAATCTGAGACTTTCCTTGTAGCCTAGCATATAGTAAATTAAGAAGTACATAGAAAGTAGGAAGGCAGTTAACAGAGAAGTACACCAAAATACCCTATGGAGGAAGATCAAGATACAAATCATCCTTGTTGGTCACTCATCACATTCTTGAACTTAATAACCCACAATTACATTGTCAAATTTTAAATTAAATATTAGTTGTCACAAAATTAAAATTTATTCATTAATGAATAGATAAATTATTTTTATTATTTTCTTTCCAAAACCCTCTATCAGATGGACCGGGAAGTTCAAACTTTCTCTGTTTTTTATAAGAAGCTTAACGTTCACTGTCAAAAGGAGGATACAAAAGAGGGTGAGATGAGATATCCCCACACACAAACAAAAGTTATAAAAGGGAACTAAAAGTAAAGCCACTTTTAGAGATGCAAACCTTACCAAGATCCAGAAATTCCTAAGCTTCAAAAGATTCCAAGTTGGAAGGTTATATTGACATAAAATAATAATACAAATTAATATGATCTAGTCGTGCAACTTGAATTGGATTAAAAAAAATGGATAGGAAAAATTGGATAAAACTTAGTGGAAAATTTTTTACATCACATGCATAAATGTAACACAGTACATGTAGAAGCTATGTAAAAGTGTTTGGCTAAAAAATATATTGACAGATAATGTAGCATCTAAAAGAAATTACCCTGATAATAGGTTTGGAAGTCTGACTTTCATACGGTTCCGTATTTGATGAGCCAAAGCATCCACTAAAGCAATTCTACCCAGTTTACTCTGAGGGGCTCCAGTCAGTATGGATTTCAGACTTTCACTCTCGGCTCTCCAAGCAGTTTCCAAAGAATTTTCAGAGCCAACAGAACCAGACTGTGCAGTAGCAATTGAAACAGACTGACCAATTAAAGCAACCCATGGTATATCTGAAGCCCTTGGTGGTCCTTGATTTAATAATAAAGCCTGTACAGCAGCCAGAGATTTCTGATCTGAAGCAGCTTGATCTATTTTACTAATTATCCCAATAGTCCTAGTTCCTGCGATCAACACAATATTCTTCATTTTAACAACAAAATAATTAACTGCAAGGGAGGAGATGTTTCATCACAATATAGTAAAGACTTGGACACAAAATATGTCAGTTGAAGGGAAAATAAAAGGAAAAAAACAAACACAGTCAGGAGTGAGAAAGATGCATCATGAAAAAGATGCTGCTAAGGGCTAACTCTCATATGAAAATACCTACATTCCACACCAATAGTAAAATCAATAGTTAAAAGATCTATTGCAGCTACAGGACTAAAGAAAATATAATTGTCCCCTCCCTCCCCTCCCTCCTAAGAAGACATGATAAACTGCAGGTGTATCATAATTTCCCCGGAATTGAAATTTACCTTCACCATCATATTCCTTTGCCATTCTGAGTGCACGAGTTGAAGAAATCTCAGCTGCTTGAGAGGCAGGTACAATGACTAGCAAAATGGCATCATTGTGCTCACCATATTCACTAATCTATACAAGAAAATTAACCATCGGTGAAACCACTTGACCAAAACAGAAAAGTTCGCAAAATTAAAACAGTGACCCACGAGCATTTAATTCTGAAATTGCTATATGCTATATCACCAATCAAAACGTGTATTGTCTTTTAAAGATTATGCATGGTGTGTGGCTTGCTAAGAAGCATGGACATGGATATGAGACACGGATACAACACGACACGGATATGGCAACACACCATTTTTTAATAATCTAGGACAGGACACGACAAGGATATGTTTATTAAAATATTCATTTTTAAAAAATATATATGATTTTTATAGTAAAAGAAAATCCATAATAAATGAATTGATGCATTTATATGCTTAAAAGACTTAGTTTGATGTATTCCACACTCAAAAGTTATCATTATTGTCATGTATGTGTCTTTTTAGTCTACTCAACAAGTGTTCTATGCATGTCTAATGCATTTGTTCCACTAACAAGTGTAGGTGTCCACCAAGTGTTGGAGTGTCCAAGTGTCCGACAGGTGTCAGACACGGACACGCTAGCCAAACTAAAGTGTTCGTGCTTCTTAGGTGGCTTGGATAAGAGTTATTTTATTCTACTTATTTATCAATATTTAATCTATGATTCTTTTTTTTATAGGAAACAACTGTGTATATTAATAAAAAAACCCAAAAGGCAAGCAAAGGACAACCTAGGGGCAAGGGCCAAGGTGGCCCTCCCCAAGAGAAACTAGCACAGAAAAGCCTTCCAATTGTTAAAAATCATAGAAAGACTATAATTACAAAAATTTGTCGTGTAATTTGTACACCACCACGAAGCTATGTGTTGAACCACAGTCCAAAAATAATCAAAAGAATTAACTCTATCCTCAAAAATTCTACTATTTCTTTCTTTCCAAATACCCCAAAGAAAATAGCGGAATGCACAACCCGAAATAATACTCCCTTTAAGACTAGACACTTTTAAACCCAGCCCCTCTAAGAGCCAACAATCAACCTTAGCAGGCAAGCATTAATCCAAGCCAAAAGTTCTAAACATAATGGACCAACCTCTAGCAGCAAAATAGCAATGTAAAAAGATATGATCTAAAGACTTCATTTTTAAAACATAAACAACACATAGAAGGATATAGTGTAGCTTTGGGAAGTTTCCTCTGAAGCTTCACTTGCGTATTCAAGCTTCTATACGCGAGCGACCACAACAAGAATTTAACCTTTTTCGGAACTCAGCATTTCCAAATGTGACGCACTAAAGGGAATGCAATGGCTAAGGGCTTCTTGTAGAATTTTGAAAGATAGACTTCGTCGTGAACGTGCCACTACCATTCAAGGTCCACTTGATGCTTTCCTTCCCCCTCCCCGAGATCCATGAATGTAAAATTTCAAGAATGAACACCACACTATTAAACTCATTATCGTCAATGTTTCTTCTAATCCCCAAATTCCACGATCTAGACTCGTAGCACCAGCAATCAGCAACCACCATTTCTTTATTTAAAGATAACGCAACAATATCCAGGAATCTACAGGAAAGAGATTGACTGTCACACCACACATCTATCCAAAACTTAATTCTTTGACCATCTCCAAGAATAAAGTTCACAAACTTGAAGAAGACCTCTCTGTGTTTTAGAATTCCAGCCCAAATTTTGCTAGAGTTTCCCCTTCTAGGCATCTTCGTACACCACCCATTCTGCTCAACCCCATAGACAGCCACAACAATTTTCTTCCACAGAGCCTCGTCTTCAGTGTTGAATCTCAATAACCATTTCATAAGGAGAGATCATTTTTCTGTTTTAAAGAACCTATACCGAGACCACCAAAACAAGTAGGAGAAGAGGCAATCTGCCATTTCACCAAGTTGGAAAGTGATTTAAAATCGCCCCCACTCCAAACAAAGTCCCTAATTTTCTTTTCAAGTCTGTTAATAGACCCTTTAGGTGCCTACAAAAGAGAGAATTTATACCCAGTGAGGCTAGACAGCACTGATTGGGCTAAGGTAAGTCTTCCTCCCTTCGACAGAGCAATGCACCTCCATTTGTCAATTTTGTGGATTCATTTAAAATTAATAAAGAACGTTTTCAATACTTGGAGAAAGCAGAGCTCTCAGACTTACCATATTAGTGTTAGCTTGAAGATATACTATTGTTTACAAATTACCAATTAGCTTTAGATGAGCATCTCTCCATTAATTGCTTTTTGAAGCCTCTGAGCGTAGCATGTCACTTTCCAAGCCCATCTATTTGTTATTTCTCTTTTTTCACTCTTTGGCAGTTTTTCTTCTAATGCACGATGCCCTCTTAAACAGAAAACTCATCATTCACTCACACGATTACAAAGGAAGTCAAACCTACCTCCATGCTATAACAAGTTCCCTAGGAGAATTCTCAACCTCCAAGAACATTTGTGGATTCTTTGTCAGTTAATGATTCACTCTTCTTTTTTTCCCAAAAAACTACAAACAAGTCAAACGTGTGCTTAATAACTAGTAACTAGAATCATAAATCAGCTGAATTATTTTTATGCAATTTCGAAAAATCAGAGCATCTTGGAAATTATAATAATTAGGTAAGCAGAAAAAAAAATATATATATATATATATAGAGAGAGAGAGAGAGTATAGTTAAGATTTCTAAGGTTAAAAAGATGATCAAATTATCATAAATTACAGTAAAAGAAAGGATAATAGATAATACCTAATTTTATTGTTAAACTTTTCCCATTTAACTGTTTAGTGTATTTTTCTTAAAGGACCATAATTTATTTGTTCGACTTTAAAGTTGTATACCACAACTCCCCACCCTTAGGATTGCACCGTAAGAAACTAATAAGAAATGGAGAGAATCAATAGATAACAACTCCTCAAGTAGAATTTAGAAATTTGTGCTTACCATTGATTCACTCACGCTCCGCTGATCAAGCCCAGGTAAATCAATCAATTTCAACGGAGGTGCTGAGAGGAAGAATTGTTAACTCAAGTACATAAGGGACACAAAAACATGTATTGTTTGGAAGGATATTTCTTGGATTAATACCATTATTTCCCTTAGGTTATTGTTTGTTACATATATAATAATTACAAATTTGAGTTGCTAGACACTAAAACACACTTAATTAAACATATATTTTTTAAAACATTAATTTAATTTTTACATACATTATTTTAAAAAATCATCATAAAAAAAGGATGCTCTATTGTAGTCATGAGATTTGTTTCTATCTCTGAAAAATCATATATTAAAGACAACCACCAACTCAATTTTCTGAATCAGAAAACTATTTTCAATTTCCTAAAACAACTTTGAAACTACTTCTAAAAAGCCTTAAACATTTCTTTTTCTAAGAAAAAAAAAACCTTAAGTATTTAAACTCTAGTAGACATGAGCAGAAGAATCATATACTGTTATACTGTCATGCATACGCCAGTGTGCATCACAAGTCCACCACGTGAGTCATGAAACTACAGCCTAGATAAATTAGAGAAATTGTCAGCCATTAATCATGGAATCATGAGCTACCTGTACTAGTGCGAAGCTTCAAATAGATTTCATCACGGCTCTTGCCAGATGAACTTTTACTCAATCTGTCCTGCAGAGAATGTCGCAAAGCACCTGCATAAATATAGGGAAAATGAAGATAAAAACATAGAGCAGAATATGGATTAGTTGAGCATTTTATTTACATTTTTTTAAGGGGAAAAAATGCTGGAAAATTACCAACAAGGACACTATCAGTTTACAAAAGACAAGATAAAAGATTCACCACCAATTGGTGTTAATAACTTAAAGCGCAGCTCAATTATGTAAAGAAACAAATTCAAATGGGAAATAAGCTCTATAGGAAAGTAAGAAAATAAATCAATGTAACAACTAAGTGTTGTAGAAATAATTATCAAACCATCCATGAAACATAAGCACAAAACTGTAATTCATGGATAAAAGCAAAGAGAGGATCCATTATAGTCACTGACTTGCAGAAACTTGCTGAGACTTATTGTCAATTTGCAAGATGATTGATTTGCTGCTCAATGAGCCATCCCTCTGTAAATCAATGCTTATGGGAGCCCTAGTAGCACCATTTTCCCCAGTTGGCTGGAACAGAAAAATGGATATAAACTCAGTAAAGAGACGATCTTAATGTGGGCATTTGTAGTTGTATGTGTAGAAACTTAAAAGTAGGTTCTGCAAACATGTGAAATCCAACTTACCAAAACAGGATGTCCAATCAAGCTATTTAAAACTGCAGATTTGCCAGCTCCCTGGAAAAATAAAAAACAAATCAGTACCCTTACCATGTTTTAGATAGCAAGGTGCAAGAGCTTTCATGCTGGTGCACAAGCACTCCAGGAGCAAAGTGCAATGAGAACCGTAGGCTTTGCTTTGCTGTTTATTTCCAGTTAATAATTCGGAAGCTCAGTTAAGGAAGTACTGCATATTCTTCTTCAAATGTTCGAGGCAACAGAAAAGTGTAAAAATAAATTCAGAGCTAATAACACTATAGTCGTAGAACCGTGATCAAGCAGCATAGAATCCACAGCCAACTCAATTTCAAGTGATGGTGGAAACTCCATGTCATTTTATTTCCGTATTTATAGGAACTGCTTCAAACGCTGCCCCGCCATGATCGACTGGATATTTTCTTTACTCTTCAGGATGTTTCTAAATCTACACATACATGCTCTCTACAAGACATAAAACTAAGAGAATAATGGAATGGAATGTACAGAAACAAGTACTCTATCACAAGTGATCTCTAAAGTAAAACACTGCGGAGCGATCTTGTAGATGAATTATAATCTATCGAAGCAGAGCTAGATTCATCGCTTCTCTTAGTGGTCTGGCAAACTTGAATTGCCAGTGCCACGAAACGTACCAACGCCTTTTCAATAGCTACATGGATATACGTAATATTAGATTGATAAATCAATCCATCATCCCGATCTCGTGGAAACAGTTCCGAATGTCCAATGGCCTTGCAATAATCACCAGAAAGTAGTACATCTCCTTGCAATTATAATCATGTGTCAATCTCAATAACTGGAGTCGTACATTTCTAAAAAAATCATGAGTTTCGGAATTTGTAGGATCCAATCCAGATAGGATCTGCCACTTACATGTGAAATTTTCGGGAATTTGAGGAGCAACGGATGCGCAAATGATAAATAGATGCGAGAGCTACATAATGTGATTCGATAAGGAACCAGAAGAGATGTGAACTTACCACATTCCCGAGGGCAACAACGTTGAGGAAAGTGGAAGGCCTGCGAGAGGAGGCACTGGAGGTGGAAGTTTCATCGACATCCTCATCGGCAAGCAAAGCGGCAGCTTGCCGCATGGAGTCCGACAACTGAGCCAACTCCTCGATAGCCTCCACTGAATCCATTGATTGTAGGATGAGGAAGAAGGTGATAACAGAGTTGGATCTAACTGAGAGATGGATCGATTCAATGGAAACCTGGTGATGAGATAGATCTCTGAATACGATTCGATTCCTCCAGAAATCGAGAAGAGAAAACTAGAAAAACGACGATATTGTTCTTGCTTCTTTCCTTCCTCCCTTGCCCGAATGGCAACAACAATGTCAGGCAAAATCGAACAGATTTCCCTCTCCTTATTTTCTAATTCTAAAAATAATTTGATCCCGGTTCAGTCAGTTTTCCCTCGTTCTTATTATCGTTTTTTTATTTTAATTTTTTTATTGAGTATGTTTTATATCACGAAAAAAATTATTTTAAATAACAAAAACCTAATATAGATAATAGTGTCTAACTAGTTACAGCAATATTTTTTATATTTTTTTTATTAATTTTGTTATATTTATAAATAATTTTTATTATTATTGTTTATTTATAATTTACATGCTTCAGTTTTTTTTATTTTAATTTGTGCACTTTTAATAAATCTAAATCTTATTTTTATTTATTTAAAATTAATTTTTAATAAAATTGATCCAGTAATAACAAATTTAATGGAAAGAAATATACGAGATCAAAATTTTCACCATTTATTTAATATTACCTGATTGATTTTAAAATTTATTTAAGTTTATGAGGGCTAAAATTGAGATTTGAATTCTTAAATAAATAAAAATAAATATAAATATATCAATAAACCAAATGGGATTTTTTTAAAATAATAAAAAAAACAAATTATTTAAATGATAGAAGGATCAATACGATTATGTTTGATTATTGCTTAAATATGGACCCATCTTGTAAATGAGAGAAGGATCAATACGATTTTGTTTGATTATTGCACATTTCCCTTTCATATAATTACCACGTTTTAGTTAATGATTAGAAATACAAAAAGGTATTATGGTAATAATATAGGGAATGTTTGGGGTAAGAAGTGAGTTGTTGTAATCCTAAATTGTTATAGTCGAGTTATATTAGTTTGTGCTTTTTATGTAGGTTATTTTAGTTTATGTTATAGCAACGTGTGTTTCTAGCGTATATTATTTTTGTTGGAGAAGAAGATAGTAAATACTAGTAAACAATAAAAGAATGACAAATGTCAAATAATAAAAACTGTAGCAAATAGTAAATAAAGTATCAAAACGGGTTTTAAAATAGTGTTTATTGTAGCCAATTGGAAGTTATTAAATATTATTTACTATAGCTAAATGTGGTTATTATAGTATTGCATAATCATCGCCCCAAACGGCCACTAGTATTTTATTATGTTTTTCTAATAAAAGTAACAATGTATATATATATATATGTATGTATGTATATATATATATATGTGTATGTATATAGATATATGTATGTATGTATGTATATAGATATATGTATGTATGTATGTATATAGATATATGTATGTATGTATGTATATATATATATATATATGTATGTATGTATATATAGATGTATGTATGTGTGTATATGTATGTATGTATATATATAGATATATATGTATGTATGTATATGTATGTATGTATATATATAGATATATATGTATGTATGTATATATATATGTATGTATGTATCTATATATATATGTATGTATGTATGTATGAATGATTGATACACGAATGTAAATTCTTTATGATTGCGACAATTTTGATCACATATACAACAAATATGTTTGAAGCATAGATGAACTTGTAGGCGGTGGGAAGATGTGTATGTCTAAAAGTTGACATCTACTCTAAACATTTATCCAAAAGAAATGGACAAGTTGGCATACGAAGTCGATGTGAGTCTATCAAGTCAAGCGACCAAACTGTTACATCCTCTCGTCTTTGGTATCTTTCAAAAGAAGAGTGCTAAGTTGGCCTCAATCTCAGCCTTCGAAGACAGAGCGAGATAATTGAGTTGAGCAGTCTAATTTCATTGATATCTCTCATGAACTTGTTTCTTGACTGTCTTTCATTCGTCCAGGATGAAGTAACCTTGTTGGTTTTAAAGCTCTACCCACTCTTCATCGTCTAGGATGAAGTAACATTGTAGTTTAACAAAGCGTATAAAGTTTAAATAAAATTACTGTAAGGGATAATGGTCGAAAATAGTAAAATATAGCCAAAATTCGCTAGTATCTATAGTCAATAATGTAAAATATTTTATTTCATTTTGTCGTATTTTAAAATTAATGTAAGTTTGTTATGAATTAAAGAGAGAGAGAGAGAGAAAAAATCACCGTTTAGGTATATCTCACCGTTCTAGAACTATCCCATCTCCAATACTCATAGAAAGGCTAGAGCACCTCGACGAAACAAACCTTGCACGCTTCCGCTGTCGTAAAGTAACATTGACGTCTCCTTCTACCAGAATCATCTCATCGGTGACGCCTACGGCGACGTTCTTTCTCTCCCCCCCAGTTTCATCACTGTCCACCTTCCGCCGGCTCCAGCGAGTAAACGATTTAGGAACAACATGTTCAAGAAGGCGGCAGAAGCGAAGTTGCAGCAGAGATTATCTGGTGCAGACAGGAAGAAGCTGAAGAGGACTGTTAAAGAAAGGTTCCCCGGAGCTTCCGATGCCGATATTGATCTCTTGCTTCCTCCCAAGGTATTGCTATTTTCCAATCAATTTTGTCTGTCCTAATTTAACAATGGCAACAGCTGACCAGATTACGTCGAGACTCCTTTCCTCGTTTTTTGTTTTAATTATCGCTGAATACCACTTGCGTTGAACATCAATTCTGCACTCTAATATTCTTATCTACCTGAAAAAAAATTGTTTTGGTACTAGCATTGCGATGAACCTTGCGTGGGTAGCTACCAAACTAAACATAAATTTTTTATGCCTTCAATATTTACTCATTTCGTGGAGGGAGAAGAATTTGTCACTAGATAGCTCAAATTTAAAGAAATGGCACCAGATTGAGTAGAAGAGTGAAGAGGACCTTTGGGAGATTATGGTCTTGGTATATTTTGTCAAAGCTCTTTTATAAGTATTATATTTATTCCATCATTGCCAACCATAGAGTTCGCTTTTGTTTGCTTTAGTAATGATCATCTACCCCTATACTTCAGTCTATTAATCCTAAATTAATATGTTTTAGGTTGAGTTTTCTGTTGCCAAGTTCCAAAATCGCGTTCACATATATAGCGTAGAAGGAGGCTTTCCAATGTTTTTCGACGTTGATGGGAGAGGAACTGAAATATTCCCCACAGGTATTTGATCCTAAAATTATATTCAAAATTTCACCACCACGATTAATTTATGCAAGGATTCCTAAAGCTTTCCTTTGCAGCATTTTGGTTATTTTTGGATTGGATGGTTGTCTTTCATTCTTATTGGTTTTAGTAACGTTCTCAATTCCATTGTAGTTTTTGCACTCTGGATGGTACCGGAATTGTTGCCTGCCTTTTTTTTGAAGGGGGGCGAAGTCTCTCGCTTTGTGATAGGAGGAGCAGACTTGATGTTCCCTGGTATTCACGTTCCTGCTGAAGGTCTTCCTTCATTTTTATCTGGGGAACCATGGGCTGTAAAAGTCCCTGGCAATGCATCTCCCATTGCTGTAAGTTTCACTGAAATTTGATCTCATGTTGCAATTTAACTTTGGTTGTGAAGACAAGTTAGCACTCTATTCAACCTGAAGATCTCATGCAGGTTGGTGTTACCACCATGAGTAGCACGGAAGCATTAAAAGCGGGTTTACGTGGAAAGGCTCTGAGAATTCTACACTACTACAGGGATTCCCTTTGGTGAGATTGATCAAATTGGCTTAGAAACAGAATGATCAATTATTGATGCATGACACAGTCTTCTCTATTGAATTTATTTTTCAGGGGATCGGTGGAGGGTCATTATGTGCCCAATGCAGGGTTTTTGGAAGATGTTGTATATGGAGATCCTGCTTTGGCATCATCTTCACAAATCGATGACTCTTATGAAGGTACTGAAACTGATGATGCTTCAAATTATGGACAGAACGACAGCGGCAATAAAGAAGTTGGGGGATCTGTTGATGAAACTACAAGCGATGTTCTTGATGAGCCTGGCGTTGTTTTAACAGCACAGATAGATTCAACAACTGATGAAATCGTTTCTGGTGTGAATGATTTGAAGGTTGTAAATGATATTTCCACTGAGGAACCAAATGTGCAGCATACTCTAACAGCTGAGGACGTGGACAAGCTTCTGGATAAATGTCTTCTTCAATCCCTGCACACAACAGTGAAAGACAAAGATTTTCCACTTCCTGGAAGCACACTATGGTAAGAAGTTCTGACCTCTCATAAAATTCTGACATAGGAGGGTTTTGTTTTGCTTCCCTCTGAAGGCTGTTAAGCCTCCTATATTTCATACCTATAGGAGAAGGGGTAAGAAGGGAATTATCTTAGGAGAGGACAGGTTGGCATCTACTTGAGGGCCCACTTGTAAGTAGTATAAATAAAGAATGTTTTGGGGATTAGCAAGGTAGGTTTTCT
>JBBPDJ010000014.1:377655-392900 GCA_037974625.1 Cucumis cinereus
AAGTTTCTGAACTACTCTGCACCTCTACCGGACATGGCGGAAAGCGTGCTGATGGATGCCTTCATCACAGGGCTGGAACCGGAGTTACAAGCTGAAGTATTGAGCCGTCATCCCAGAAATTTGGAGGAAGGGATGAGAGAAGCACAGTTGGTCAATGATAGGAATTTAGCCCTAAAATTGGCCTTAAGTGAGTTGGGGGCCCATGGGCCGGGTAAACGAGAAGCCCATATGACGAAATTAGGGCAACCATCTTTTGAAAAGAACCCGACTAAGATCCACGATTAACCTGTGCGACACATAACCATTCCCATTCGTGGGAACTTTCAAAAGGAACCGCCGGTGAAAAGGCTGTCAGACATGGAGTTCAGGGCAAGACTCGACAAAGGATTGTGTTTCCGGTGTAATGAAAAGTGGTCCCACCAACACAAATGCAAATTAAGAGAGAATAGAGAACTGATGCTCTTCATCTCGAATGAGGAGGACGACGGCGAGGACACAAATTCCGAAGAAGAGGTAAAGGAGACGATGGAACTTACTAATCTGGAAGTGACTGAGGAGTCGAGTATTATGTTGGGAACACTTGATGCGTTTCGCGCAAAAGGGACTATCAAGTTACGGGGAAAGATAAAAGGGAGAACAATAATCTTACTGATAGACAGTGGGGCAACCCATAACTTCATACACCGAAGGTTAATAGTCGAGTTGGGAATCTGGGCGAACAAAGAAACCAAATTCGGAGTAACGATTGGGGATGGATCGAAATTAGAGGGCTGCGGAATATGTGAAAAGATTGAAATTGAACTTCCCGAGTTGATCATCCGAGCGGACTTCTTGGCGATTGAATTGGGTACCATGGACGTGATTCTGGGGATGCCATGGCTGTGTTCAACGGGATTCATGGGAGTTCATTGGCCATCCAAATCAGTAGCCTTCATGAAGGATAATAAAACGGTGATACTTAAGGGCGACCCAACGCTCACCAAGGCGGAGTGTTCCCTTAAAACTATTTCGAAGACTTGGGAAGAAGAAGACCAGGGCTTTTTAATCGAAGTCCATCAATTGGATGGGACAGAAGATATGATCAGTGATAGTGAAAATGAAATCAAAGGAAAGGAGGAGGATTTGCCAATGATACGTGAGGTTCTTAGGCAATATCAAGACGTGTTTGAACTTCCGAAAGGCCTCCCACCTTCAAGTTCGGTAGATCACCGTATACTAACCACTGAAGGGCAACAACCGATTAATGTGCGACCGTACAAATATGGGTACACCCAAAAGGCTGAAATTGAGAAGTTAGTGACCGAGATGCTGCAAACAGGAATAATACGGCCCAGTCGAAGTCCTTTCTCCAGTCCAGTGTTGTTAGTAAAGAAAAAAGATGGTGGGTGGCGCTTCTGTGTAGACTACCGCAAACTGAATCAAGTTACTATAGCGGATAAATTTCCTATTCCAGTGATAGAGGAGCTGTTAGATGAACTACACGGGGCGGCAGTATTTTCTAAGCTGGACTTACGGTCAGGTTATCATCAAATAAGGATGAGGGAAGAAGATGTTGAGAAAACGGCATTCCGGACACACGAAGGGCATTATGAGTTCTTGGTAATGCCATTCGGTCTCACTAACGCACCGACCACCTTTCAGTCCTTAATGAATCAGGTTTTTAGACCTTTTTTGCGTCGGTTTGTTTTGGTTTTCTTTGATGATATTTTAGTGTACAGTGCGGACATTGACACCCACGAGAGACATTTGGGGTGATGTTGAACATTCTGAGAGACCACCAGCTGTTTGCGAATCGAAAGAAATGTGTGTTCGGCCACCCAAGAATTCAATACTTGGGCCATATTATTTCTCACGATGGGGTGGAGGCGGATGGTGAAAAAATAGAAGCGATGGTGAGCTGGCCGGTACCGAAAGACGTCACTGAGTTAAGAGGATTCTTGGGCTTAACCGGTTACTACCGCCGATTTGTGAAAGGCTACAGTGTGATTGCGATGCCACTAACCCGATTATTACAAAAGAACGCCTTTAAATGGGATGGCACCGCAACCAAGGCATTCGAAGAACTAAAAAAGGCAATGTGTTCAGTTCCCGTCTTAGTGCTGCCAGATTTTTCACAACCATTCGTAGTGGAGACAGACGCATTCGGGTTCGGGCTAGGGGCTGTGTTGACACAAGGCAGCAAACCTATTGCCTATTATAGTCAGAAACTATCCGCGCGAGCTCAATCGAAGTCCATTTATGAGAGGGAACTGATGGCAGTGGTGTTAGCCATTCAGAAGTGGAGACACTACTTGTTGGGGAGGCGGTTCACGGTTATATCCGATCAAAAAGCGCTCAAATTCCTTGTTGAGCAAAGGGAAGTACAGCCCCAATTTCAGAAGTGGTTGATAAAACTCTTGGGCTATGATTTTGAGATAATTTACCAACCGGGTCTTCAAAATAAAGCAGCTGATGCCCTATCCCGAATTAACCACAGTGCAGAATTGTCTTCCATCACAGTTTCAGGGTTAGTAGAAATGGAGACAGCACTACAAGAAGCGGAACGAGATGAAGAATTGCAGAAAATTGCCCAGAAAGTTAAGGAGGATCCTGCTGGAAATGGGGCATTCAAATGGTGGAGGATCCTGCTGGAAATGGGGCATTCAAATGGTGGAGGATCCTGCTGGAAATGGGGCATTCAAATGGTGGGACAATAAACTATGGTACAAGGGAAGGTTGGTAATTTCCAAACACTCCTCTCTCATTCCATCACTGCTGCATACATTTCATCACTCCATCTTAGGTGGTCATTCTGGTTTTCTGAGGACGTACAAGAGATTGAGTGGTGAACTTTACTGGCCGGGAATGAAAACGGTGATAAAAAAATACATGGAACAATGCGAAATCTGCCAAAGAAACAAGACTGATTCTCTCTCTCCTGCCGGCCTTTTACAGCCGCTGCCCATACCCGAAAGAATTCTGGAAGACTGGACGATGGACTTTATTGAAGGACTACCGAAGGCAGGGGGTTGTGATGCGATCATGGTGGTGGTTGACAGATTGAGTAAGTTTGGCCACTTTATTATGTTAAAGCATCCCTTCACGGCCAAACAAGTAGCGGAGCTTTTTATCGAATGGGTGGTTAGTAAGCACGGAATTCCAAAATCCATAGTGACAGATAGGGACAAAATATTCCTTAATAACTTTTGGAAGGAACTCTTCTCCTCCATGGGGACAGTATTAAAAAGAAGTACGGCTTACCATCCTCAAACCGACGGCCAAACGGAAAGAGTGAACCGATGTTTGGAGACTTATTTGAGATGCTTTTGTAACGAACAGCCGAGCAAATGGAATCGATGTATACCGTGGGCAGAATTATGGTATAATACCACATTCCATGCCTCGACCAAGTCCACTCCTTTTCAGCTGGTTTATGGACGAGGGCCGCCTCCACTGGTGTCTTATGGGGAAAGGAAAACAGTAAATGATAGTGTGGAACAGCTGCTACAAGATAGGGACCGGACCTTAGATGCTTTGAAGGAAATTCTTTGTATGGCTCAAAATCGAATGAAAAAGCAAGCTGATGAACATCGAAGGGAATTATCGTTTCAATTGGGCGAGGAAGTTTATGTGAAGTTAAGGCCATATCGGCAGAAGTATTTGGCAAGAAAAAGATCCGAAAAGTTCTCCCAAGTTTTACGGCCCATATAAAATCATAGAGAAAATAGGGGCAGTAGCATATAGATTAGATCTTCCCAAGGAAGTTGCTATACACAATGTCTTCCACATTTCTCAACTGAAACTGAAATTGGGGCACTCACAAAAGCAAAACGCTCCCCCGACCCTCTCCGAAGAGTTTGAGTTACAAGTTCAACCCGAAACGGTTTTGGGAGTGCGCTGGAATAGTGAAGAAGGAGGAAATGATTGGCTAGTGAAATGGAAGGGACTACCGGACAGCGAAGCAACATGGGAATCAGTTTCCCTAATGAATCAACAATTTCCTTATCTTCACCTTGAGGACAAGGCGAATTTCGAACTGAGCGGTATTGTTAAGCCTCCTATATTTCATACCTATAGGAGAAGGGGTAAGAAGGGAATTATCTTAGGAGAGGACATGTTGGCATCTACTTGAGGGCCCACTTGTAAGTAGTATAAATAAAGAATGTTTTGGGGATTAGCAAGGTAGGTTTTCTTTTAGGTAAAAGTTGCTGTGGCTTTTAGGGGAGAAGTTGCCAGCCTTCTCTAAGGTGCTGGGCATTCTTGTTCTTATGTTCATTTCCATATTTTGGGCAAGCATATGTACTGTTGAATTTTTGTTCATATCAATACCATACACAGAGTGCTGCCTCTGTTTTTCCTTGTTTGGATATATTATTTCTATTATCTTGTGAGTTTTACTGAGTTTCAGGTGAAGGGGCCTAACAAAGGCTTCAGTTTCTAAAGATATTCCATGTATTTTAATCATATGAAATATTTGATGCAAATTGACAATTCTTTCATGATCTAAGTGTTATTCTAAATTTATGTAGTAAAGGGCAGTAGTCTAGGGAACCAAACTTCCATCGTTAGTCGTTACCAGTGTTGGATTCATATCGTGGCTTGCGGCACTAGGAACATCTGTGTTTTCTGAAAGATTCTTCTTCTTGGCTGTTGGCCCTGTAGTGTATCTTCAATGAAATTTGACTCTTTTTTTAAACTATTTGTGGAAAGACTAAGCTTTTGTATTAAAAGAACTGTACTGACATTGAAGTAAGACAGACCATAATACTTGAAAAGGGGAAAAGAAATGATATAATACAACTCGAAAACCAAATTTAGGGGTGGTGTATGTGTGGGAGAAAGGGGGCGGGGGGTGGGTGGAAGGTGGAACGTCCTCAAAATGTCTATTGATTGATAGAGAAGCTCTTGACTTGAATGCTTACTATTGTGAATTGGAAGACCCATCGTTTGCTTTTCTAGCGCATAACTATATTTCATTCACTTTTTGCCTGTTGTAGGTCAAATCATGTATTACCTTGTCGGCCTCCTGGCATGATGCTAGACATCAAGAAATCTTCCTACAAGAAATTGTCAAAGTGGTTGCAAGCTAAATCCTCTACTGGACTGGTATGTCTCATGCTACTTCTATTCAGGCTTCAGCCTCTTAGTTGTAAAATGAACTGCTGACTTTGTATCAAACTTAAAACCTCATAGTGATGACCGAGCAAGAGGGAATAAAACCACACATAGTTCATAAGCTTTGCGAGTTGATTTTTTAGGACAAGCTATTTCGTCTTCTTCGTCTTTGTCTTCTTAGTAACAAATGGGTAGGTATATAGATTGATATTAGTGTAAAAATCAGGTGTATTGTATATAGATTGATAAATAGGCATGAAGTTAATTTATAATTCAGGTATTTTTATGATTGGGTTCAAATCTTAGTGAGCACGTACTTAAGTATGCTTGTAAATATTAATCTTTCATGTGCTTTCAAATTATAAATGTTAGTATAGACAACCACCACCATTGCCAAGAAATTCCTATTTCTTGATTTTATTCATCACGGAGGCAAAATATAACTAACCGAATTCGAGTCCCTTTTGGAGTCCGTCACTAGGATTGGACATTAGTCCCCCCCACTTTTTATTTTCCGTTTTATGGTGAACAGAAATTGTTTTTTATCAGTAGAAAAAAAGGTAGAGAGAGTAAATGATGGAAAGAGCTTCAAATTTATATCCTTCCCTAACAGAGGCAAAGTTTTTTAAAAACAGTGCTATCTCAAACTTCGTTCTGCCTTTATTTGTCTCCTCATACAAAATATGCACGATTTTCAGTTTACTATCGAATGAGGGCAGGCATTTTGAAGTTGGATACATTATCTGAAGATCTTGGTTCCTATCAAGGAAAAACAACAAAAACAAAATGCTTACTTATATCACTTGTTACTGTGCAAATGTGCATTGAATATATGGTTTATTTGTTTCAGATTACAGTGAAAGAAGACAAGCATAAAAAAGAGACGGTTTTGTTCTCTGTTAACCGTAAGCATCCAGACTACGCTTCCTTTAAACCAGAGAAGCAACAGGTAGAGAAAATTGATCAGAGCAACAATCACGGTCCGAAAGAAAGTTCATCCAATAAAATGCTTGAAGTAGGAGAGATATACAAGCCAAGTGTGCATGTCAATCCCATTTTTGTTGCTGTGGGGGCAGACGCTAGCAAACTTTACACTTCAGCAGAGGCTACTGATATCGTCTTCCAATACGTTGAGAAAGAAAAATTGGAGAAACCAACAGATAAGTCTAGAGTGGTCTTGGACGCAATATTATGCGATGCACTGTTCAAGGGGGCCATTAAGAAAGGAACAACATACCCTACAGAAATTCATAAAAAAGATATAGGTTCAACATTTATCAGCCGGATGCAACCTCATCATATTGTAACAAGAGGAAGTGAATCTGTCATTCGCAAAGGTGCATTAAAAACTATTCAAATAATGACAGAGCGACGCCAAGGAAATAAGAAAGTGACAAGACTTTCTGGGTTGGAAACGTTCTTGTTGGATGCTGAAGCATTGGCTTCAGAGCTTCAGAAAAAGTGTGCTTGCAGTACGACGGTGGCAGAGTTGCCTGGTAATATGACCTGTCTACATATATTTTTGTTCTTTTGTTTTGTTTTGTTTTTTTTCCCCCTCGAAAGAACAATTTTCGATGGTGGTATGAAATTAGAAAAGAAGGGGGAGACCACACCGGAGGAGTTAAATGAGACTTTTCTAATAGGAAAGGAGAGTGGAAAAGCTAGAGTGGTTTGTTTATGCGATAACATTACCTCTGACATCAAGGGAAATTCGGATGGATATCAGTAATTTTCATTTTATTTGGAAATGAATTAAGTTATGAGTAACATGGAGTATGGAAGTCTGTAGTTTTTACTTCTTTTCCTTTCGTTTCTATTTTTTCTCGTTTCTTGATGGGGATATTTTTTAAATGATGTTAGCCACTTTTCAATTCTTTTGGTTAAGATATTAACTTTTTAGGAATAGGATGCCAAAATTTCGAAAGAACATGATATTCATTTGATAATTTTTATTGTTCTCTTTCTGAATATATGGATTCTCCTGATGCATTTTGTAAAAACAAATTCAGGTAAAAAAGGGTATGAAGTTGTGGTCCAAGGTGGAGTCATTGATGACTTGGCAAGACATCTGATCGAACAATATGGGATTCCAAAAAAGTACATTGAAGTACTTGATAAAACAAGGAAATGAGAGGCGAGAGCTGGTTAGTTAGTCTTTTATGCTTACTGCTAATTTTGATGCATGTAGTTTTATTAAAGAATAGTTGGTATTACCTTTTTCTGTCTCATTACCTCTTTTTGCTTCTTTCCATTTGTGAAGTAATGTTGATATGTTATATTATTCATGGACTGCCTTCCCAGTCTGATTTACTCATGGAAATGACCACATGGGTCAATTTGATCTCATCACTTAATTGCATCAACACGATACGATTTCTACACATATCCGAGCTACTACCAATTATTATAAACCAGAGTCTTATGGGGCCGATCATGTTAAGAACTTAAGATTCTAAAAAGGGGAACAAATAGAACAACAAAGAGGTGGTTACTATTGTCGACGATTAACTATGTGTTCAAGGATATGTTAAAAACGTACATTCCATTATCTTACTTATACTGTTGACTATCATATGCTGGCAGTGTATTGAAGTTGTCAATATTGACACTTGTTTTTACTTTCAGCTATATATTTTACAGGGAACTTACCAATCCCAGTCTTGTGATATCAAGTAAAGATCTGCTGTTATCAGCGCCAGCGTCATGCAAAGGAAAAGCCTGAATCCAAAGATATAATAGAAGTTATTGATAATGAGGTATCAAAATTTGATTCATGCAACAAATTAAAGAAGATTCCTGATTTATCCATTTAGGCTGGAAAATTGGTTCTAGTTTCAGTGACACCGAGTGTTTATTTACCTAAAATTTGTTCATCCAGTGTTTTTGGCCACCTTGTGTAAAAGAAAATGTTTGTAGGTAGGACAAACCAAACATGATTTTGTCAAATGTTTGAGAGATTTACTTACACTAGTGAGTTATTTCAATGCTCTTGTTATTTTATTATCCTAAGTTTATTGATAAACATGATTTTGTTATTTACAATAAAGAGTTGGTTCAATGGTCTTACACTAAAGAAACCCTAAGTTTGTCTTTATCTTTAAATTATTTACCAGCTCTGTCCCTTAACAATTTATTGTAATTTGGTCCTTTACTTTAACTAGTTACTAAATTTTGGTCGATAATATATGGATGAACAGGTAAGATATGAAGAAGTACAAGCTTTTATAAAATTTCTACAAAATATATTTCAAGCCTAAAGGTTAGTGTCGTAAAAGATTGTGACATTTAAATTGTAATATCATGGTACGAGTTTAGTACATGAAGGCAATAATTTAACGTAATATCACCACACACTCACTTGCCATGACCTAAACTAATTTAGGTCTGACCGTTTTGTTTTTTATTTTTATTTTTGAAAATCAAGTATTACTTTTATCCGAAATTCTTTTTTTTTTTTATCTATTTTTTACTAAGGGTTTAAAAAGTATTTTGAAAGCTAGAAAAAGTAGTTCTTAAAAACTTGTTTTTGTTTTTTACTAAGAAAACCATTGTACCTAATAAATATGTAAATTATTGTAAGATATGGGAGAAAATAAACTTAATTTTGAAAAATCAAAAATAAAAAACAAAATAATTACTAAACGAGACATTACCATATAAATTCAAATTATTATAAAAAAACAGGGATAAAATAAACTTAATGTCCAAAAAAAAATGTTTACGATATTACATTTGTTCCTTTAAGAAGATACCGATTTCGTTGGCCTGAAAAAAATGATTGTGGATCTGAATATATATTTTCTGAGCTGTAACTCTACGAAATTAATTTTGGTCTAAAACCCTACTTATATTCATAATTTGACATGCATTATTCCCAAAACAAATAATGAAGGGTATGAAATATTATAATTTTTTCCACAACTCATCTATGGTATTGGTATGTCATGACTTTTTTCCATAACTCATTTTAATTTTTTTTTTCTTTTTAGAAAAACAATTTATTATTAAATTAATGCTTTCTTAAAGTCGCGGTCTCCTTTTCCATCCACTTGTTCTTGATCGGCTACCTCTGTAGGTAACATCTCAATTTCTTCTTCCTAAATAGACCATTCTTCAACTCCACTCCACAAACCTTTCTACAATTATGTATACATTGGCCACCACCACACGAAACAAAATTTAACTTATTTGCCAATTTTTGTGCATTTATAAAACAAAAACATGTACCTCCTCTTTCGATATTATGATGGTTGGCAACTTGGCATTTGAATCTTGTCTGCGTTGGGTGATGCTGCCAATCTCATGTAGATTTTATGTCTGACTTACTCTATCTTAGTCTTATCTCAATCGAGTTGTTCTAAGTTGGTTTGTCTAAAAGATCTAGGTGTCGATTCTACTACACTTTAATGTACTTATCACCTTCTCGACGTCCTTTGGAGCGATCAAATGAGACCATCCTGACACTTGCATCTAGTTACGTGTAACATTAAAGATGTTAGGGATGTTTCTAGCATTAAAGGGTGTAGGATTTCAAATCTAGGTTCTAGAGGACGTTTTAGAAATTAGGTTGATTGGCCCAAAACCTCAAGATATTGACATTTCCTTCGTCTCATTGTGAAACCGTGTAAACTTAGGCTTATCTATGGATTTTGAGTCTTCCCTTGACAATCCTCTTCACGACAATCAAAGTATAAATATGTATGCTTTCTTAACCTAGTTATGATCAAAATATTAAATTTTCATTTACATGTTAATATTTTCATTGACATTTTCACATTTCCATGGATTTGATATCAACATGAGAGATAAATTGATATTTCCAGTACCTAATAGAAAATTTTAACGAAACACAAAAATAAGCATCAAAATGTCACTAATGTAAATATAATATAAATATTTTTTTATATATAAATATAACAAAAATATTAGAGATGTTTACTTATTTGAAAATAATATCATGTTTATTGGACAATTTTCAAATGTAACTAAAATATTTACAAAATTGATAGAATGAGATTTTGCTATATATATTTTCAAATGTTTTGTCTTTTAAAATAAATTTTGATGTTATTTTTATTGAATATTTTAAACATTGGTCAAGATACACAAAGTTTTATATTATGATTTAATTATATAATAATAACTTATGATAAAATATATAATTATTTCAGCTATATAAGAAAGAAAGAGATGGTGAAGGAAAGAGTAGATTATTAGAGGTTGCATGCATTCAACATATTATTATTATTATTATTATTATTATTATTATAGCTTTATATGGCTTCCTCACCTTCCAAAGTTCCATGCAACTGGTGGAAGCGTTAGCTTTCCAATTTATTGCCTTCCATCCTTTTCCGATTAATATTCCGATCAGATTTCACGGTCAACCGTTGTCTACTCCGTCTTCTTGATCGTAAAATACCTCCTTCCACCACTTGCGGTGTCGCTTCCTCTGACACGAACATCGACGACGACCTTTGGATTCGTGTTCATAATCCTCTCACATTCTCCCACTCCCAACATTTGCCTGTTATCGTATACTTCCATGGCGGCGGATTTGCGTACGGCTCCGCCGATTCTAAGCCCATCGACACGTTCTGTCGTGATTTTGCTCGTGAAATCGGAGCCATTGTCATCTCTGTCAACTACCGCCTCGCGCCGGAAAATCGATTTCCGAGTCAATTCGACGACGGATGTCACGTTCTCAAAGCAATCGACAAAGGAATGATCTCCGAAACTCTTCCTGAAAATGCCGATTTGAACCGCTGTTTCATCGCCGGCGAAAGCGCCAGAGGAAACATAGCTCATCACGTGACGGTGAGAGCGGCGGAGTACCAATTCAAGAGGCTTAAGATTGTAGGTATGATTTTGATTCAGCCATTTTTTGGAGGAGAAGAGCGGAAGGATTCAGAGCTTCGATTTGGGAGAGGTTATAGACTGACTCTGGAAATGACGGACTGGTTTTGGAAGGCGTGGTTGCCGGTCGGTTCCAACCGGGATCATCCGGCAGCTAATGTGGTTCGGTCGAACATTTCGGGGCTGAAGCTTCCACCAGCGCTGGTTGTGATTGGGGGTTTGGATTTGTTAAGAGATCGTGACAAAGAGTACGTTGAATGGTTGAAGAAATCGGGTCAAGAAGTTCGGGTCGTGGTGTATCCGAATGGGACCCATGGGTTTAATTGGAACCCGGATCTTCCAAAATATTCCATGCTCATGCAAGACGCCAAACAATTCACCAATAAATTATTTCGGTTATTTTTAAATATAGCAAAAATAACAAAATATTTACAAATATTTCAAAGTTTCATGACAAACTGTCTATTAGTGTTTTTTGTGACATATTCTGAAATTTAGTTACATTTGTAAATATTTTTTTTAGCAATTTTGCTATTTAAAATAATTTCACACCTAATTTTTTAATATTTTATAAAATGTAAAAATAATTAAAGTGTTTTTAATATTTAAAAAATATAACAAAATTTTAGAATTTATAAAAAATAAACACTGATAAACATTGATAGATTTCTATCCGTATCTATAGATGACATTGATAGACACTGATGATAAACAATGATAGAAGTTATCAATGTCTATCATCGATAAATTCTAAACTTTCGTTATATTTTTATAAATATTTTCAACAATTTTGTTATTTGCAATAATTTTTAAAAATAAATTAAGAAAAAATTATGTTTTGTTTTCATTTCAGTATATAAGTGGCATGCACATTTCAAGAATAAAATGGTTATAAGCCCAAGTCTTATAGGATTGACGATGTTAAGATTTTAGAATGGAAGGATGAATAGAACAACGGAGAGGTGGTTGATTACTGTTGTCTAAAGGGAGAGTATAAAGGATTAATTGTGTGTATAAGGATAATGTTGGATTGAAATGCCTTCAATTTGTTATCTGTTGCTCTAAATACAACTAAATACGTGGTCTCGCTAAAACCTATTCAAAATTCATGTTCACCATATTTTATTATTTATGGTTTTTTACGATTATGACACTAAAATTTAGAGAAGTGTGTTGCATAAACTCTCTTGATCTTAGTGGTGTCGTTTTATATTTTGAAAACATTATCTCTAACAATATTATTCTCTATCTACCGCATGAACGTAATTAGTACACTGTTAGTGAATCACGTATGTCTGTATGACAGTTTTGAGGCTGACAATGACCTTTTTTTTTTGTAAGTATGCTCTATGAACTTGATCTTGAATATTGCAATTATAATTAGAAATTTTAGTTATTAGACCAGGATCTGCAAGTAGTTCTCCTAAATTGATTTCTATATGCGATCTATCATAGTTTGAATCAGTGATACTTTTCTTGTTAAGATCATAGTTTCTATCTCGATTGTTTCTTTTCTTTTAAAATATTGTTTCATATTGAACTAGAGTTAATTCTACAAAAAATATTTACAATAAAAATATTTAAATCTATACATAGAATTAAAAAAATATAATAACTAAAAAGTTCAAAAATTTGAAACTTGTCAAATGTTGATGATATGATACTTGTTGAGAAGCAAGATTGAAAATTTCTCAAAATCTTAAAGAAAAAAACATCTACCTAAATTAGAGAAATTGTTAATTTTTATGATTATTTTTGTAAGTAATTAATGAGACTCCATCAACACGAGTAGAAAGCTGGTGGAATTCAAACCCTGGTCGCATGCCCCCTAAATAAGCCCTTTCACCATTGTGTCACACATGTACTACAAGCCTTATAGTGCATTTGTTAACTAATATTATTAAATATTAATTTAAATTTATATTAAAAATACAAAAGCTCATAATTTAAGGGGAGTGCACGCTCCCAAACTCCTTAGTAGATCCGCCACTAATTTATAACAATGGTCTCTAAACTCTCGTTGTGTATTAAGCTTATAATTAAACTTTGAAATTTTTAAAAAGGTTATTCTATTTTCCAAAAGAATAAATAAATAAAAATGAGGTGATTATTTAAAGTTTATACATTGATTTGGGGTGAGTTAGAGCATACAAATTGGAGTTTTGATGTTAAATTAATTAGGTGAATGTGATTGACACGTTGCCATATCTCATGACATATGAGGCCTACCCGCCTTGCCTTTGGTTCTATTGTAGTTGAGATGCCTGTTAGAACTACGTATCTTTCTTTTCTTTTAATTACTAATTTTTTAATCTTCTACTTATAAAGAACTTTTACACGTGTCATTCATTTATATATATATATTTTAAAAGTTTAAATCATTTATGGTATTGACAAGTGTCATTTGTATTATCATTTTATTTATTTAAGGGTGCTTCAGTTAATTATTTAATTAATTATTCACAATCTCCTTCACTATAGAGTATGTTTGATTATTTCAACTATAAAAAACGGAAAGAGATGGTGAAGGAGATATATAAAAGAATTGAACTGTACCTTCAGATTTCAGAATGCCTTCAACTGCTGCCGACGCACCATCTCCTTCCTCACCTCCCACCCTTCCATGGAACCGTAAGCTTGCCAATCTATTCACTTCCTTCCTTTTCCGACTAGCATTCCGATCAGATTTTACCGTCAACCGCCCTCTCCTCCGCTTTCTTGATCGTAAAATACCTCCTTCCACCTCTCGCGGCGTCACCGCCTCTGACAACACCCTCGATTCCTCCTCTTCCGACGACCTTTGGATTCGCGTTTATAATCCTCTCACACTCTCCAACTCCGATCCTTTGCCTGTTATCATATACTTCCACGGCGGCGGATTTGTGTACGGCTCCGCCGATTCCCCGCCAATCGACACATTTTGTCGCGATTTTGCTCGCGAAATCGGAGCCGTTGTCATCTCGGTCAACTACCGCCTCGCACCGGAACACCGATTTCCGAGTCAATTCGACGACGGATTTCACGTTCTTAAAGCAATCGACGAAGGAGTGATCTCCGAAACTCTTCCTGAAAATGCCGATCTGAGGCGCTGTTTCATCGCCGGGGAAAGCGCCGGAGGAAACATAGCTCATCACGTGACGGTGAGAGCGGCGGAGTATGAATTCAAGAGGCTTAAGATTGTAGGTATGATTTTGATCCAGCCATTTTTGGGAGGAGAAGAGCGAAGGGATTCAGAGGTTCGATTTGGGAGCGGTTATGGACTGACTCTAGAAATGACGGACTGGTTTTGGAAGGCGTGGTTTCCGGTCGGTTCGAACCGGGACCATCCGGCCGCTAACGTGGTTCGGTCGAGCATTTCGGGGCTGAAGCTTCCACCGGCGCTGGTTGTGATTGGGGATTTGGATTTGTTAAGAGATCGGAACAAAGAGTACATAGAATGGTTAGAGAAATCGGGTCAAGAAGTTCAGGTCGTGGAGTATCCGAATGGAACACATGGGTTT
Organism: Cucumis cinereus; assembly: GCA_037974625.1. Lineage (NCBI taxonomy): Eukaryota > Viridiplantae > Streptophyta > Magnoliopsida > Cucurbitales > Cucurbitaceae > Cucumis > Cucumis cinereus. The sequence goes on from JBBPDJ010000014.1 coordinate 392,106, forward strand.
ATTTGGAAACCCGATCTTCCGGAATATTCCATGCTGATGCAACATGCCAAAGAATTCACCAACGATCTTTCATAAAATCATAATTTTTTAGATAATTGCAAAGTTTTAAGCGATAACAAAATTTCTCGATTCTTGATAGAGTTCTATCAGTAGATTTTATGGTTGATAGATTCCAATAAACTATATACATTATACTATATTTTGTGGTTGTATTTGCCGTTACTTCTAATTTTTTAATATTTTATAAATTTAAAAATAAATTAGAAAATTATGTGTTTATTTCCTTTTAATATTCTGCGTGGTGTGCAAATTTCAAGGAATATAAGACTTTGCAATGTATTTCTGTACAAGTTAAAACCTGTGATTAAATTTAGATTAACTTATAGCAAATGTTCATCAACTTTTAAGTATAAAAAATTTGTAGTTAGCCTCATCCTGCCCCTAAACTTTGCCATTATCCCCCTTTTGGAGTTCTTTTGCTTATGTTTTTCATTTGCTTAACTTTTCAAATATTGTTTTGGAGTTGGGCTTATTAGCTAATAGGGTGGCTCTTTCTTTTACCAAGTTTTACTTTATCAAGTCGAGACTATTTTTATTGGATTTATAACTTTCCTGATGGCTCTCTCACATTGTTGGATCCGCTTTGGCTTTTTTGAGTTAATTCCTGATGCTATTCCTTTCAAAAAAAAAAAAAAAAGAAGAAGAAGAAAAGAAAAACTAAGGGGAATTGGAGGAAATGGCAAAAATGAAAGAGTCACTCTGATTTTTGGCAAAATAGATAGAGGATAAGATTTA
>JBBPDJ010000014.1:393000-407171 GCA_037974625.1 Cucumis cinereus
CTATTTTTATAATTTTAAATTTTTTTTACTATTTTTCAAAATGAAACCTTTTATTTTGCTATTTTTCTTGTTGCCCCAAAAACTAACTAATCTGTTTTACAAAGAGAAGAGACCCAAACCAATATCCATTGAAAAACAAAACCAATTCTATGTTGAATTGGATGGAGTAAATTAAGTTGTTTGGGCCCATGGTTCAACCACATTTAAACCCACGGTAGACAATTGGGCCAAAGAAAATGCCGGACCAAAACTCAACCTCGGTCCAATCCCAAGTCCAATTGGTGGTTCCAAAAGACAATCAAGCCCAAACCCCAAGGTCCATGAGAACTCTATATATAAATGTTTCAACTTTCATTCTTAGAGGATTTGAAAGAGTCGATGAAGACGATAGACAAAACATTGAAGCTCTAATGATCATAGACACATTATAACTGTCCTTAATATTTGAAAATAGACCAAACCTACTTGAATGACTTAATTCTAGAAGGTGAAAGCTTCAATCGATCTCATGAGTAAGAAATTCTAAAGATCGAAGATTTGGGAGAGTAAAACTTCATTCGATGTGAGGGAGAAAACATCAGGTATACACACATACATAGTGTGTATATATCTATATATATATATTTGAGGTAAAGAATAAGTAGAATGGGGAAATTAAAATTTTGAAAAATGAACTATGGCTTCCTTAGTAACATATCAAACCTTCAGTGAAACAATATGTTTATTAATTAATTCAATTGGAAGGAATCGGCTTTGAGAAAGAGAGAATAGTAAGGTGCAAATTGGAAATAATTAAGTGGGCACAATCACAAACTTCTAAAATCAGAATGGTTATCCCTATGGAACCAATACTCCAACCTGTTCTAATCTTTGCATTTTGAATGAAAGTAAGGTACATTTGTTTATTTTATTTTATTATTTTATTTTTCAAAATTTAATAATAGTTTAATTCTGATTTCATGTGATAAATGATAATATCAAATGACATGTTATCCATTGAACTTAGGAAAATCAGGAGTTTGTGATATTAAAAAGAATGAGGCTAACTTTTTCTTTGGATATTTTGAAGTGATAGATGGGAATAAGAATACAAATTCAGAAAATGAGATAAAGAAGATGAGGGTACTTTTGTCATTATGATAAGCTTAGTCAATGTTTTATAAAAGCATTGATGTCTCATGCCTATTAAAATAATTTCACTAATCCACCAAATACACATGAAAGTTTGATGCCTTCTACGTAATCTCACGTAGGTTTATATACTATTTTAATTTTAATTTATTTTGGTTTCAAAATGTTTGTTTTAGTCCTTGAAATTTTAAAAAGTACATTTTGATTCCTTCATTTTTTATTTTTATTTAATTTTAAAGTGATTAAAATAGTCATTTTTAAATGTTTAAACATTAAAATCAATAAAAAGAACTAAAGTTAAGAGTACATAAACTAAAACAAACATTTAAAAAATACAGGGACTAAAGTGAAAAAAACTCAAAAGTGCAAGAATCAAAATATGTATTTAAACCAATTATATAACATGTTTTCTTTGTTTCATTTTAATTAACAAACATATATTATTTTTACTATTTTAAACTACTATTCAAGATTCTAACTGATTTAATCATTTTTTTGGCTATTTTTCTAAAGAAGACTAATGGAATGGAATGGAATACTCTTACGTACGTGAGATGAGTTAATTTATAAAATCATTATTCTTGATAATATAAAATATTTGCTAGAAATTAAGGAACAAAATATTTTACAATTATACTCTTAAATAAAAGATTGACTATCAACATAGGTAAACAAAGTAGAATTCATCTCATAGAAATCAAGAGATGAACCCAGCAAATGACGAATGAAGAATGACAAAATGATGTTTCTCTTTAATTTATATTCAAAATATTCTCTCTCTCTCTTTTTTTTTTTTTCCATATCTTTATAATTTTGTTTTTTTAAGTGTAAACTCTGTCAAATCTCACTTTTGTCATAAAAATATTAAACAAGACAAAAGAACGTGTCCTAAGAATATCATTAGATATATTGTAAAAAATGGTATACTCACAAACATTTTGAGATTATGCTCACTAATAAAGCACAGGACCATCAGCATACATAACATATGGCCTAACTTAACAAGTATTCTATTTAATTATAATTCAATTAATAAAGATATTTAATATTTGCTCATATCCTATCTCACATTTGGTGAATTCAAAGAGAAAAAAGCGTTAAAAATCAAGAGAGAGAGAGAGAGAGAGATAGAGAGAGAACACAACACAATAAATAGTTTGAATCAAGAATATTATTGTTTTGTTTTGAAATAAATTCAAAACATTACCGTTTTATCCATCTTTAAAATTGTGTTTTCTTGTGCAATCTTTTACAAATACGTTTTTGATCACTCTCCCAAAATAGATTCTGAAAACTTCACATCGGTCTAATGTTTTGTGTGTGTGTATATATAACTAAAGTTGATGGTGAAAGGTTTAAATTCTAGAACAAGAGAAAAAAAAGTTGTTTCTATATATTCATAACAGTTTAGTGGCATAATAAGTCAATGTTACTATTCTACATAACACAAAATCATATAAAAAGGGATTTTAGGTAGAAGGTTGAGTTGTTTAGAATCGTTTAGTGGTAGAGAGTTAAAAAGTCATTAGACCCACGAACTCTTTCCTATAGAATTACAATACTGCTTTCTGTTCTCCTTTTATCTTTTCCTATTAGGTATCTTTCAACCCATCCGAATTAAGAAAAATGGAAATAGTTTTATATAAAAAACAAACTCTACTATAATTCTTAAAGAATACCAACTTTATAACTAATTAATGGAAGTAATACTTATACTATCATTCCTTAAAAAAATTAAACTTAAAGTTTAAACTATTGAAGTACAAAATATTTTTAGCTAAATTACATAATCTTACGATTTGGAAAGAGTTAGAATTTAATCTATCAAACTCTCACAAATAGAAACTAAATTATACCTTCTAAGAAACTAAATTATACCTTCTTCTATAGTTTAGAGACAAAATTTAAAATTTAATTGATATATTTTTTTTCCAACTTTAAATTTATGTGTGGGACATATGATGAAGATGCAGAGTAGGAAAAGTGAAAATTTCGAAAAGCAACAGGGAATCACCTCAAACTTGTTGGTCCTAGACGTTGATAGTACACGTATTAATGAATAGGATCCATGTCGTATTAGAAATAGGATATATTGATAAAGAAGGTGGGGCACACTAAACAAGTTGAGATGGCCGAGTTGGTCTAAGGCGCCAGATTAAGGTTCTGGTCCGAAAGGGCGTGGGTTCAAATCCCACTCTCAACAGAAATTACCTTTTTAATTTTCTTCAATCTAAAACTGTGGGACCACAGCTGGATTTCAACACACTTACTGAAAATTTTGGAAAAGGAGAAGAAAAACCTTCCAAAAAAAAAAAAAAAAACGTTATAATGGTAATTTGTAGAATCATAATTTTGGAAAGAATAACAACTCTTTCTAGATGATTTATCAATGTAAATTTCTTTTTCTAAAAAAAACTAATCTTTGTTCTAAAAAATAAAAGCGTATTCCAAAAACCATTTCTAAGCAGTAATTTAAAGATTTTATAGAAAGAAGTTACATTTTAGAACAAGTTTTGATTTTATTTCAAAAATATTTTTGAGAACATTATTTAGAAAGATTTAGATGATTGTACATATTAAAATCAGTTCTCACAAACTCAATTACAAAAAAAAAAAAAAAAGTAAGAATATCTCCGTTAACTTGTTTATTAAAAATGGTTAATTTGCGACACACACCTAAAAGAAAATTAAATTATCCAAATATATTTTAGTCATTTCTCGTTGTGCAAAATAGAATTATTTTTAAAATACTTATTAAAATCAGAAGGTGTGTATGGGTGTGATATATATAAATAATATTTGTGTCATCAAAATTAACTTGGAAGAATTTTTATTTCCGACCATCTTCCGAAATGAACCTAAACCTGACTCAATTAGTAAACGGGTGTTAATAATCATGAGCTTTGTGGTTCGAATTTTTTCATCTTCAATGGTACTTAAAAAAGCATTTATGTTCATCCCAATACTCTAATCACAAAAAATATATATTAAAAAAAAGTAAGAAAAATTTGGCAGATGCATTTTTAAGTATTTTTTGTATGGATATTCTCTTCTGGAATTCGTTGATCAAGGCAGCTAAACCTTTTCCTTTTGGCACCTTAAGCCAAAAGAGAGTTATGGAATATGACACACGGTTATGGTGAGTTTTGCAAAAGAATTTTTGGACAATAATAATTGCTGGGGTTCCACGTTGGAGAATAGAAAGAAGAGAATATAAGGTTATTTGGGTAATATGCCTTTCAGAAATGGGCTTAGAAACAGAAGTGAGAACCAAATCCTGGCTTTTCTTGGATTTGAAAGTATTAGAAAAGGAAAAAAAGAAAAAAAAAAACTTGAAAATTTTGATATTCGATGCCTTCCTCAGAGAGTATATAAATGGCCAACTTCCTAGCCTAAGTTTTCAAAGCTGGGTCGAGTAAAATCCTACTGATCTCTTCTTCTTCTTCTTCTTCATTGAATATATATATATATATATATATATATATATATATATAGAGAGAGAGAGAGAGAGAGAGAGAGAGAGAGAGAGTAATGGCAGGTGGGAATGAATGGCTGCATGGCTATTTGGAAGCGATTCTGGACGTAGGAAGCAAAACCACAAGCAAAAAACAAGGAGGAAAGCACAGAATTGCGAGGTTTGAAGACAAACAAAAGAAAGGGAAGCTGTTTTGTCCAACAAAGTACTTTGTTGAAGAGGTTGTTTACAGCTTCGATGAGTCTGATCTCTACAAAACTTGGACCAAGGTTTTCTTTCATTTACACACATTAATTGATTACCCTCTCTCTCTCTCTTTTTATTTCTTCTCTACGTATAACTCTATATTTTTCATTTTTTTTAAATTTACTTCCACCATGTTTGATTACTGTTATCTTGTTATCTCAAGTGAAATATTTGACTACATCTTGCATTACAGCCTAACCTCAAAATAAAACCACACATCAGAGAGAATTTAAAAATAAAAAAATAGAAAAGAAAATTATTGGGTGCGCCCTCGACTACACCTATCTTTAGGCAGCCCAAAAGAGTTACCTAGTAAGAACTATCATGTGGCAGTTTTGTATTATTCTTCTTTTTGGGCGTAGAAGTGGAGAGTATGAAATTATGTACAGCCTATTGCTAAAAAAAAAATGTAACCTAAGGTGCATGCATGGTAAAAATTATATGGCAGTACTTCGTATTCCTCAAAATATTTAATTCATAGTTCCTAATTACTTTTTTATTATTATTTCAGTACGTTGAATTTCCCATCACTATTTTTTGTCTACTAAAAAAAATGAAATAGAAAAAAAAATCAAATTAATAAATATTAATTAAAAGAAACCAAAAAAATAAACAAATAAGACAACATGACACATATGAAGAGTATATATTCCTTTCTAATCTAAAAGCAAAGCAACGTCAGCTCCCTCACTCTAGCATACCTCTTTTTTGGCCACTTTTTGTAAGAGAATATATATGTAAATGTGTAACCTTTTTATTTGCTCTCAGGTAATTGCAAACTAACGGTTATGAAAACAAAAATTTATCCAAGTATTGCACGCTAGAATAGGCATAGAATTTAAATCAATACGCAATATCAATGTAGTTGAGGACTCGTACCTGATGAATAGAAAATCTCCATTTTGCCTTCAAGAATTCTATACAAAGAGTGTATATTGTATTCCTTCCTGTAAAAGCATTGCCCAAAAGCTTATTACTCTCATATAATCAAATCATCAAAATTCAATCCTAACATAAGAGATTCTAATATTTTGCAGTAATTTATACTAAATCATCATATGTTTCTAATACAGATATAACCATGGTAAAGATGATCCACTATCGTCGAAAATTACATTAAACCAAAAGATAAAGAAAATGGAAGCAGTGTGTGTTTGAAGGAAAAGTATAATTAATATGACAGGATTATATTTTACAGGTGATTGCAACTAGGAATACGCGTGATCGCAATAATAGACTAGAAAACATGTGCTGGCGCATTTGGGATCTGGCTCGCAAGAAGAAGCGGGTGAGTCTTAAGTATGCAATTCATTTCTAGCAAATATGACTACTGATGCATCCTAGTTTTGAAATAACGAACCAATTTTAAAATCTTAAGTTATAACGACTATCGAGTATTGTGGTTTTATAGTTACTTTATGACGGTATTACTTATTACCCAACCCAGAAGAATAATTTGGTAATTTTTGGTCCCACATGTCGTTTGTTTTTTTTTTGTTTAGTCCTAGGTTAATTTTTTTTTAAAATTTAATCCCTGATATTTTAATATTTATCAATTAACCCACATCATTGACTTGAAAAGTTGGAAACGTTTTCAAAATTAAGAGTAGAAAACAAAATTAATGTTATTTTGCTATGTTTTTTTTTTCCTCGCAGCACAGCCTTCTATGTAAAATCTATGGGTTTTTAGTTAACTATTTGAAGCATTATTTTGTGCATATTTGGGAATGATTTTGAAATGTTTAAATTACTTCGAAACATATCTCACCCAAAATCTATTTGTTTAATTTTACACATTTAGATGCATTAATATACTATTAAAATAGAATATTAAAATAAATCATTTTTAATTGATCAAAAGTATATTTCGAGCAATTTTGAAATAGACAAAAATGATTTTAACCGTTGTAGAAATGCTCTTAAACACACATGAAACCATTACTAAAATTAAAAAAATTAAAAAAATCAATTACACTTATTTTTCTAAATGGTTGCAAAACAGTTCTATTTTTAAAAACTCTTTGATCTTTTAACGTTTATATTCTAGGCTATTTTCACTGTTTTGTATTTTTCCTATTTTCTTTTTCACTGACTTTTATGAGAGCGCTAGTATTTCTGTCTCTTTTTTAATTATATTAATGAGATGCTGTTTTTTGTTTTGAAAGAAAAACAGTTTTGCTAAAAACAAAATTCTGTTCATCCAAAAGTTCAACTCTCTCAAACTCATCTAGAAAAAGAAAAAGGTGGAATATCCTTGTTTGGTTCCCTACATCTCCAAATCCTTGAAGTTCAATCTAAACTAGGCACTAGACAGTAGCTATAGGCTGTAGCATAATTATACTTGCAAATAGTCTTATGTTATGTGACATCAACAGATAGCTTGGGATGATGAACAAAAATTAACAAACCGACGACTGGAACGAGAGCAAGGTCGGAGCGATGCTTCTGACGATCTCTCAGGGAGCTCAGAGGGTGAAAAGGAGCAAGGGGACACTAACATATCCGAGTCTATCAAAGATAATCCTAATACTAATTCTGACATTCAAGTTTGGTCAGACGATGAAAAGACTAGAAACCTTTATATTGTCTTAATCAGGTATTACATTCAACTACTCTAATTTCAATAGATGATCATAAAAGAAATTAAAATAATAGACAAATAGATCCGAGTAAATTCAATTAAATAGCCGGGAGAAAAATACGTGTGCAGCAATAATTAGTATAAATGTGTGTACCTTCTAATATGAAGTTTGTGATTCTTCCAGTATCCATGGGCTGGTGCGAGGAGAAAACATGGAACTTGGACGAGATTCTGATACGGGTGGCCAGGTAAGACGAAATTTGTTAAGTTCTTTATAAGCAGTAGGATACAGAAAAAGTGAAAGAGAAAGAAAACATACCTCTTTTATCTTCTTCCTTCAGAAATATTCATCTGCAGTGAAAGGGCCTGCACGACAAAGCTTACAATATCTAAAGCATATAACTGATATCTACCTATCTATCTAATATAGTTATAGCTCCTTTAATTTCAGGTTAAATATGTGGTTGAACTTGCTCGAGCTTTAGCCAACACAAAAGGGGTGCACCGGGTTGATCTCCTAACTAGACAAATCTCCTCAGCGGAGGTGGATTATAGTTATGGAGAGCCTGTAGAGATGTTGTCGTGCCCATCTGACGGAACTGGTAGCTGCGGTGCCTACATTATTCGTATTCCATGTGGACCTTGTGATAAGTACGTGTTCCCTTCCCCCTTGAACATTTACATTCTAATAGTGACAATTAATATGGAAGCAAATCTTGTAACAGATACATACCAAAAGAGTCCCTCTGGCCTTACATACCTGAATTCGTCGATGGAGCTTTAAACCACATTGCTAACATGGCAAGAGCACTGGGTGAACAAGTTGCAGGAGGAAATCCAATTTGGCCTTATGTCATCCATGGTCACTATGCAGATGCAGGGGAGGTGGCTGCTAACTTGTCTGGGGCACTGAATGTGCCCATGGTGCTAACAGGACATTCTTTGGGTAGGAACAAGTTTGAACAACTGCTTAAACAAGGAAGGCTGTCAAGAGAGGATATCAATGCAACCTATAACATTTTGAGGAGAATTGAGGCAGAGGAGTTGGGGTTGGATGCTGCTGAGATGGTGGTTACTAGCACAAGGCAAGAGATAGAGGAGCAATGGGGACTGTATGACGGTTTTGATCTTAAGTTGGAGAGGAAGCTTAGGGTTCGAAGGCAGCGGGGAGTGAGTTGCCTTGGTAGATACATGCCTAGAATGGTGGTATGTTATACCTGCGACCCCTTGAAGCTTTTCCTTTTCATCATTAAGAGGAATAGCTACCACTAACCCAAATTCATTCACATACTATATTTATTTAATTTGTCATATCTAGAAGATAGAAGAAAGAAAATAGGAAATTTTGACTGGAATATTTTGTCATGTATATATACTTTTCACCCTTTGGCCTTAGGTTATACCTCCCGGCATGGATTTCAGCAATGTTACAATCCAAGATTCAACGGAAGGTGACGGAGACCTAAAGTCATTGATTGGACCAGACAGAGCTCAAAGCAATAGAAATATACCTCCAATCTGGAATGAGGTGTCACATTCTTCTTTCATTCTTTGTACTGTCCTTGAAAAACTTAAATTGGAAATAGTGAAATCAACTGATTTCAGTATCCCAATGAAATATAGTACAGATTGATATAATTACTTTCAGCTTTCTTCTCGTTAGCAAGGAGAGAGAATTTCTCAATGAATCTCATAGAACATACTGGATGCAGATCATGCGGTTTCTAACAAATCCTCACAAGCCAATGATACTTGCACTATCTCGCCCTGACCCTAAGAAAAATGTCACCACATTGCTTAAGGCTTTTGGAGAATGTCAAGCCCTGAGGGAATTGGCCAACTTGGTAATAATATAAATTCCTCCCTTTCTTCTACCACTGCTTATAATGCAGACCTAGAGCCATATATAAGGACCAACTGTTGCTGACTCTTTATTCTTGCCGAAGGTTCTGATTCTTGGTAACAGAGATGATATTGAAGAAATGTCCACCAACAGCTCAAGTGTTTTGATAACCGTGCTTAAGCTCCTTGATAAGTATGATTTATACGGTCAAGTTGCTTACCCCAAGCACCATAAGCAATCTGAAGTTCACCAAATTTATTGTTTGGCAGCAAAAACAAAGGTAAATTGCCCATGCTATTAAATACAATGCAATTAAACAACTTAATATCTCCATAATTGTGTTAGGATGAGATTGTTGTCCCTCCGAGGGGTTAGCCTAGGTTTGCAAGAACTAACCTATAACAAAGAAAATATCGAACCTGTGCAAAGTGCACTATAGAATAGGCAAAGTTGATGTTAAAGTATTCTAATAATGGTATTTCATTCTCTAATAGTTCCTCTTGGTTTTGTTTTTCGAAGGGAGTTTTCATCAACCCGGCTTTGGTCGAACCTTTTGGCCTCACCCTCATCGAGGTAAAAAGTTCACACTTCTATTCACAGATTAAAATGAACTTCATCCCAGGCCTATAATGATGCTTAATTGAAACCTAAAAATCAGAAATAGTGCCTAAAGTGCGAAATCCATGAGAAAAATGCTTTGATAACTGATCAGCGCGTTGATTTCATATCTAATTTTGCAGGCAGCTGCCTATGGCTTACCTGTTGTTGCCACAAAAAATGGAGGACCCGTGGATATCTTAAAGGTAGGCATTTCAAGCAAATAACTTACTCTAATTATACCTGAATCTGTAATTGTCTTACCTGTAGTATTCAATAAGTTCTTTGGTACCATGTTTAATGCAACGCGATATTTATCCTGGTCACTTCTAGTCTTCTACAAAGATTTGTAATCATTATTAATAATCAAACTAATAATGGATTCTCAGGCATTACACAATGGGCTTCTCGTTGATCCACATGATCAAAAAGCAATAGCAGATGCTCTTTTGAAGTTGGTTGCTGACAAAAACCTGTGGATCGAGTGTCGTAAGAACAGCCTTAAAAACATACACCGATTTTCATGGACAGAACACTGTAAAAACTATCTATCTCACATTGAGTACTGTCGTAACCGCCATCCTACCACCCGCCATGAGATTGTACCAATTCCAGAAGAACCCATGAGTGACTCCCTAAAGGATCTAGAAGATCTTTCGTTAAGATTCACCATAGAAGGAGAATTCAAGTTTAATGGAGAGCTTGACGATGCAATGAGGCAGAAGGAACTTATTGAAGCAATTACCAGAAGAATGGTTTCCTCTAATAACAATGATAGTGCAAGTCATTATCCAGGTAGAAGGCAAGGACTATTTGTAATAGCCACAGATTGTTATAATAACAATGGAGAGTATACTAAAAGCTTGAAATCAACAATTAAGAACGTGATGCAAACTGGCTCAACCTTGGGTTTAGGTAGCATAGGATACATATTTTTAACAGGATCGAGCTTAAGAGAAACAATGGAGGCACTGAAATGCTGCCAAGTAAGCCTAGAAGAATTTGATGCGTTGGTGTGTAATAGTGGAAGTGAGCTGTACTATCCCTGGCGAGATACAGCAGCTGATACAGATTATGAATCACACATTGAGTATAGATGGCCAGGAGAGAATGTCAGATCGACAGTGATTAGGCTTGCTAAGTTGGAAGGTGGGAACGAGGATGACATCACAGAACATGTAGGTCTATGGAGTTCAAGGTGCTGCTCCTACAGTGTGAAATCAATTGCCAATGTAAGCATCCAAATATGCTTTATTATACTGACTCGAAAATGAATTTGTGGCCTAGAACTGAACATTTCTCATGAGAATTCTAATGTATTTGGCAGATTAGGAAGACCGAAGACCTTCATCAACGGCTGCGGATGAGAGGATTCCGGTGCAATATCGTCTATGTACGAGCAGCATCAAGGTTAAATGTGTTACCATTATATGCATCAAGAAGACAAGCACTAAGGTTAGAGTCCTTTCCCCATGAGACAACAAAGATTCCAGAGAAAAAAAAATTAAGAAAAATGATGATATGAGTAACAATGATATTATAAAAATGAATTATCATTGCAATAATTACAAAACTCAGGAGAACACGAGAAGGAAATTACTTAAATGTCTGTCATCTTTGGTAGGTACCTTTCAATCAAGTGGGGAATTGATCTATCCAAAATGGTCGTATTTGTTGGAGACAAAGGAGATACAGACCATGAAGACCTACTAGCTGGCATCCACAAGACCATTGTTTTAAAAGGTTCTGTTGAGAATGGGAGTGAAAAACTTCTTCATAGTGAAAACAGCTTTAACAAAGAAAGTATAGCCACACTCTCACGTGATCGCCCTAAAATATCCATTTTAGAGAGCAGTTATGGCGTCCCTGATCTTTTGGCAGCACTGAATGTTGCTGAGATCAAGAGCTACTAGACACCCACTATTTTCTTATCCTCCCGTCCAGTTGGCACATATGTAAAATAACAAAAAAGAAGAAGCAATTGCCATAATAAGAAGAATACACTTCACTTTTCGTACGAACATCAATGTTGATAAAAGGTATACAATTAGTTGTTTACAAGGTTCACATAAAAGTGCACTTCACAGCATTTAGTGTTACAGGAAAAGGAGGTTGCAAAATAACAATCGTAATAATTTCCAAAACAAATTGCTGTTATTAGTGTCCACAACAGTAGCACCAGCACGATAAAAATAGTTTGATTTCAGTATTTTATCCAGAGTTGTTTTGCAATGTAAAAGAATTATGAACTGAGCAGAACTCTTTGTTAGCCTGAGTAATAGCAACCTTTTCCGCAGCAATACGATTGAGAACCTAGAACATTACTATCGTAAAAATAGAGACTATAGGTATAGCACATTACAAAGAGAAGCAATTATACTTCAGCAAGTTAAGTTTTGACAGATTCTAGCACAGGACCACCATCAAATATCAATTCCCCTCTCAATTACCTGCATAGTGGTTAGCATTGTCCCATTTCTTCTTCACAGTTCACTCTCCCAAACTACAGAACTGTTCCCATTATCATGTACATAAGCTTACTCCAGCCTTGTATTCCTTTCCACAAGTGCATTTAATCACATGGGAAATTCCCTAAATAGAACGACATAACTCTTTCTTATTAAAAGACGGGAGAACCTCCATGGTGTAGTTTAAAAAATTAATTAAATAATAATAATAATTAAAACCAACCGCCAAATGTTAAGATAAAATTGCTGATTTGAAACTCACCTTCAGTTTTGCAATTTTGTCTTGAAGTGACTGTGAATACTCAGTTTCTCCAGCTTGATCTGATAAGAGAGCCTTGTACTCTTCCTCCAATGAAACATCATCCATAGCTCTGAGTTCTGGCTGAAGTTTTTAACCAGGAAAAAGTATTAAATAAGAGGTTATAATACAACAAGTTGATTCTAAATTGTCCCCATAATTGGGTGTAAAATCGGCTGTTACAGTTGGGAGATAAATATAAGTCAATAGAATAAGGAGTTCTGATATGTACTGATCACAAAGCAGATTGACAACTTAGCTAAAATTAACTTAATTTATTAAAAAAAGGAAATATCAGCACCACATACACTAACCTTAAAATCGTTTAATTCGTTCTTAAGTTCCTCAATTGACTGTTCAATCTGAAAAAAAAAAAAAAAGATTCTAGTCCAAATTAACAATTTACAGTTAAAAAAATGTTTCCTATCTTCATAGTTACTCTTTCTTTTCCTTTACGTATATGGGGATGGTAGGAAGTTGCGAATGGAAGCAAGCTTCTTATAATCTCGCATACAATCTTTGATGACATTTATTACCTTGGACTTTTCCAAAACAACTGCACATTTCATCTTTGAAACTTGACTAAGCTTAGCTTCCTCAGATTCCAACTTACCGAATAGATCTTTCCTCTCAACCTGAAAACTAACATTAGATCAACATTATGGTCCAACAAATTTGCCAGTCCATGGCAGGAGTTTAATACCAGATTGTTAGGATTGCTGTAAATACGGGTGCCAGAGATCCCTACAACAGAGGAGGAAATAAATTAGTATGAATTTCACAATGTCTAATTGTTAAATCATAAATAGAAGCTCTTCTTTTTTTTTTTTTTTGGAAAAGTGACAAATGTGTATTAGAAAGCCCAAAAAGGGGCAAGAGAAGACAGCCTACAGGCAGGGGCCAAGATAGCCCCCCCTAAAAAAACTAACACAAAAGAGCCTTTCAATTGTAAATAATCATGGAGAGGCTGTAATTACAAAAAACTGATGTATAATTTGTACACCACCAAGAACCTGTGTGTTGCACCACAGTCCAAAAGTAATCAAAAGAATTAGACCTATTTTCAAAAATCCTATTGTTTCTCTCCTTCCAAATACCCCAAAGGAGAGATCGAAAGGCACCCCCAAATAATATTGCCCTTAGTACCAAACCCTTTAAGAGACATACCTTCGAGGAGCCACTTATCAACCATAGCCGGCGCACAAAAACTAATAGAAAAAATATTGAACAGAGCAGACCAACTTTTCCTAGCAAAATCACAATGTAAAAATAAATGATCAAAGGACTCATCACTTTTAAAACAGAGACAGCAAACCGAAGGTTGTAAGGCAGTGTTCTGCAGCTTTCTTTGCATTTTCATTTGAGTGTTCAAGCTTCTATAGGCTATGAAATAGTAAATATGTCTAATTTACTATATTTATTTAGTTATATCTGTAGTTGTAACTAAATAAGTAGCTCAGGATGAATAGAGTAAGAATAGAGAACACACAGAATTGTTAACCCAGTTCAGTGAATACCACTTACGTCTGGGG
>JBBPDJ010000014.1:410485-424628 GCA_037974625.1 Cucumis cinereus
CTAAGATAACCAATATTTATTTTACAGATTATAATTTGGACTATAATAATCTGCACCTCAAACACATACTATAATAATATTCTGCCCCTCAAACACCACCAAACTATAATACTCTGCACCCAAACACAAACTATAATAAATATTATAACACAGATTAAAATAACTCACGCTGCGTCTCAAACGGTCCCTATATACATACATATATATATCTATACATACATATATATATCTATACATACATATATATATCTATACATATATATATATATATATATATATATATTTGTATAAAAAGGATTATGTAAATTAAAAAAAAATTAATCGGAGTATTTATGAAGCGTGGCAATGCTCAAACTAACCAGATCATCCCTATTTTGGTCGGCGGTGGTCCTCCGAATAGAAATCAGTAGAAATTATCGATCTTCGCCGGACTTCCGAGAAGGGGAAGGAATAATATTCTTGGAAGAGAGAGGTTATCGTTCAACCAAATCCAGTTGGAGAGTGATCTACCACGAACAAAAGAAATTTTGTATTCGATTCATTTTTTGTTCCGATTGAGGCTCCGGGCGGAGACAGAGATTTCTGTAATTTTCAATTTTGTTGGAGGTGAAGATGGCAACAGTAGGACATGCTCGTCCGACCAGTTGGTTTAACCAGAAGATCGTCGATCCCCTTCTCCAAATCCTTCAGAGGTTTTTCCTCTCACTACACATTTGGATTCCAAAAATTTTATTTCTCTCGGAGCATTGAAGTCTGTTGAATAGGAATTTGACGGACTCTGTTCTTTGATTGGAAGCATCTTTTGATTTTATTTTGAGTTTCTGGCCTTCTAGGATGGATTGAAAGGCATATCCCCAAGGAGATAGGCCAATTAGAGCTGCTGGTTTCAGCGAGTTCAAGAATTATGCTTTCCCTTATCTTTTCATGAATTATAGGAGTTGTTTTTGATACATGTATTCCCAATGAAGCAAAGGGTCTCAAGCTATTCTCTTTAATTTTCTGACGATAGATGAAGAAATTGCTAAAACTTTTCTACTCGTTCTTCTTGGTTTTGTTGTTGAAGGGGCGCAGAGCCGAAGCAACTGGCATTCTCTGCAGCTCTAGGCATAACATTGGGATTATTTCCTATATGCGGTATATTTATATATCCTTTACAATAGAGAGATTAATGCACTCTGTTGATTTACATTTAACTGCATTATTTTTCTCAAGATGTGAAGTTTTTTAATGTGGTCAAGTTTATATTAAGATAAGGTGGAAGGCTGAAGCTTTACTCTCTTGGTTATTTCAGTATATATTCCTTGTCTATCATGGTTTCTTCGATATTGGTTTGTTATTTGATTGTTGAAAGCATAGTAGTATTTAGATCCTCAGGTAGATATAAACATTTAAGCAGACTTGAGGAGCAATAGAGAGTTTCGGGGTGTGGAGAGGAACCTGGCAAGGTCTGGTCTTTGGTGAGGTTCCATGTTTCTCTTTGGGCATTGGTTTTGAAGGCTTTTTGTAATTATCTTCTAGGGAATATCTTGCCTAGTTGGAAACCCTTTTTTTAATGGGTTTCCATGGTCTTGTTTTTTTTTATGCCCTTGTATTCTTTCATTCTTTCTCAATGAGAGCATTTGTTTCTATGTAGTAGTAGTAGTAGTAGTAGTAATAATAATAATAATAATAATAATAAACATTTAAGCAGACATTGTCTTAAAATCAGTCTAAAACATTTCAGATGACGAAATGTCAATCAGAAAAGTTGAGTATAATGTAGGTACTAGTGGGCATTGCTATTATTTTTAGATAGGAAACAAAACAATATAGAATTCAAGGATAGATGGTATCAGGGTCATTGAGGAAGCTCCATTCATTCTCTTATTCTTTTTCTTGGTTATTGTTATTTTTCACTAAACTACTTTTTTTGGGGCAAGTACTTGTTAGAGATATTAGGATAATTTTATATCTATGTTAAAATAATATGTGAAGTTTGTACTGCCATTAAGGTGATATTTATTTTTCATTAATACAGGGGTCACTGTTTTCCTATGCGGGTTTGCAATTGCATTTCTTGGATCTCTTTGTCATGCTCCAACAGTGATGCTTGCTAACTTTATTGCTACTCCCATAGAATTGAGGTATTTGTTTGCTTTCAGTATTTTACATCACAATAAAAACAAACACTGGAGAGTTGGATCTTATCCTCATATTCCGATGTGAAGTGGTAATTCTTTTTCATAGGGGAAAACACCTCTTATAAGCAAAAAAAGGTTCATATAAATTTTATATGCGTGCGTTTCTTGAGTCAGAGGCTTGACGTTTCGACCTTATCATTTGTTGATCTAATTTTTTATTCTCTGAAGTTTGGTGGTGCCTTTCTTGCGCTTTGGTGAAGCCATTTCTGGGGGACCTCGTTTCCCATTTACACCTGATGCTTTGAAGAAAGTTTTTACTGGTGAAGCTTCGCATGAAGTACTTTTGAGTATTGCTCACTTGGTAAGTTCTTCTAGATTCTTTTATGAGTGCTGTTCATGCAGGGTGATCAATTATCATTGTTACTTTTTTTTTTTTTTTTTGTCTTTGCTCAGGATTAAACTATAAGATCTGATCACCTATTAGTTGCAGTTCTCAAGATCAAATATTTCAATTAATGAACTGAATTGGTCTGAGAAGCTAGGCAGTTTTATTATAACAGATCTATTTTAGAGTGTTGTTATCAGCTGGGTACACAATAAGGTCATCTCAGGTTTTATTGACACTAAATCTTCACTGTTTCTTGCGATAACTCGTTTTTATGTATTGAGCTCTTTAAGGAGAATGTGAGGATTGTGAAAGATTTCTCTGAGTTTGAGAAGTTGGACTTCAGTTCTGTTGGCGCAAACATATTCACCAAAACTTAGTAGACCGAATAAACGTGTGGCAGATTAAATTGTATAAGATGAGAGAGAGAGAGATGGGGTGGGCGAGGCGTGGATGGGGGATATATGCTTATAGAAGAGAGGATAAAGGTTCATGTAAACTGAGATTTGGACTTGCTTTGATGCAAATATTAGCCATGAATGGTCTCAACGTGTTAGAAGAGGGCAACAAGTAACATCTCTTACCGTCTTAACTCACTTGGAATACACACACATTAGAGTGAATGGACAACTTGTGTCTCTTCACAAAAAAGAAAGACAAACTCGTGTAGCGAAGTGAACACTTTCATTATAGGAAAGACAATAGATTTGTCTAGAACTCAAGATGCGCCTAGTGTATAGTTCATTTCACTCATTGGTATGGTCTGTATGGCATTCAACAACGGCTAAATGGAAAGAAGCATGAACTTTCTTATCTTCTCCTATTGGGGATTTCTCTCACTCAGCTCTTAAAACCTCGAACTGCTTTCTGTGTTTTTATCATTGCCATTTGTGTTATGTTTATCTCGTTTCCCTTTTTTCCCAGTAATTTTGTTTTAGGGTTTCAAATGAACATCATTCATCTTTTTTTGCCCACTCTGCATGTTTAGGAGTGATTTTAAAACTGTCAAAATCACTTTTGCCATCTAAAAATCATTTTGAAACACACTTTTCATAACTCAAAATCAACTCAATATTTAATTTTACACATTTAAACACATTTTTCATAGCATTAAAATTAATTTTGAAGGAATAAAAGCAGTTTTCGACTGATTTTGAGCCTTTCTTAATCATTTCCAAACATGTCTACTATGTTGTGTTGTCAAACACATCAATTGCTTGTTATTAGCTGGGCCCTACCAAGTTTATATCTCTCAACATTTTCAGTTCTAATATGAAAGTGCTAGTTTGTATATTGCCATTTTGAGTTGCTTCATTCACATTAACAAACTGGATGAAAGCTTTGTATCAAAATTGGCAGTTGTTGGGATGGCTTGTAGCTGCACCCTTTATTCTGGGCATTGGATATTTGTTGTTTTTACCATGTTTCAAGATTTTGGTGCGCAAGTTCAGCACTGTTGCTTCAAGCCCAAAGAAGTCTCCTCATTCACACACAGACATCAGGCTGAAGGTGAGAGATGTCTGATTTAAGTGACTCACAATTAACCTGGTAACCTTCCTTTGTATGTATCACAAGTCGTTCGCATTACTGTGCTCGTTTGATGCCCGTTATCTGTTTTCAGTTGCTTCGCTTTGTAATGGTACGAATACAGTTTTAAAGTTTGATCAAACTATCATAAAACCTGGGGTGGCTACTATTACAGAATGATTATGATGCAAGGCTATTATTCTTTTTATTTTTTCTTAGTACAATTGGGGTAGGGAGGATCTGAACTCCAAATATCGTGATTCCTAACACACTCATATGTCAATTAAGCCATACTCGTTTTGACATTGTATTATTCTTGAAATCCCTACTATTACTATGTTCATTGTATTATTGTATTGAATTTGTAGCCTACCTTCATCAATAGACCTTTGAAGTGTTAAGTTTTGAAATTGAAGGGCGAAATAGAAATCTTATATGAAGTTTAGATGGGCCACAACGGTACCGTTTCCTTTTCAACATCCTAATGGAGTTTGGTGGTATATTAAAGAAATTGCTATTGTTGAATGCCCTCTTTCCAACTTGGTTCGACGTTTGAGATGGTTCCATTCTAATTTGAAAGGTCAACTTCGGCTCAAGTCACCATTATTTATATTTATCTTTTCATAGGGCGTTTTATTATTATGTAATTAAATGTTGTAATTTTTGAAAAATTATTGTAAATGATAAAACTGTTGAAAATATTTAGAACCTTAAATTCTAAAATATTTACAGACTCTATCAGTAACATTGATAAACATTTATAAAAGTGTATTAATATATAGCATTGATAGATTTTAAAATTTTACTTTATTTTGTAAATATTTTGGTTTATTTTACTAGATTTGAAAACAATCCTAATTTTTTATAGTTCATTTTACTATATTTGAAAACGATCTTAATTTTTTAAAGTATTTGTAATTCGGTAAGAATGTTTTTCTTTTATTATAGAAAATTATAGGGTGAACCTGCTCGAATAATTTGGAAATTGATTCATTTGCTCACCTTTTTTTTTTCTTTTGTAAAGGGTTGATACAATGTTAATGAAAGAGTTTAACATAAATATATTTTGTTTTATTTGCAAAAAAAGAAAAAAAATGCATTATGCTACTCGTAAATACACTTTGGTATTGATTGCTATTTTTGTAAGTATTCATTAATTTTATAATTTTTCTTCAAAAATATCCATGCACATGGGCATTAATATTTTAAACTTATGTTGTTTTTTATTCTCAAATGTGTAATATAAAGTTGAATAATTAGTTTGAAAATAGAAGAAGCACTTTTAAGTTTTATCCTTATAGTTATGCCCTTCTTCCAGTTGAAGGAAACACAATAGATCTGTCACGTGTTAAACACACATTAATATCAATATTAATATTAATTCTGCTTAAATTAATTAAATATTTACATAAACATTGATGCGATCCTATAGTTAACAACATACGAAATGTTAATGTTGATACAAAGGCGTACGGTACGTATTCCCCTAAAAAAGAGAATTCCCTCGCCGATTTTTTCCCTTTTACTCCCAAGTCTCACCCAGCGGACAAGTCAAATATGCATAGCCTACCGATTTGTCCCAATTCGAAACTTTTTCTTCGTTATTTCCTCGCCGGTGTCTTTCCTGTTCATTATCTCCCAACGCCTATTTTGGTGATTGTTCATTGAATTTTTTTCACCATCTCTCTACCTTGGCTGCAGAAACTTGATTCAGGTGATGGTTGTTCTGTTTTTGTTTTTAAAATTTTAGGAAACTGATCTTACTTGTCTTGATTATTTGCTATTTTGTTTGGTTTCTGTATTGTTTCTTCTTTTGAACTGTTAATGCATTTGAAGACGATCTGTTGAATCGATTATGCTCAACTTGTTTTCTGTGTACTGTTCTTCTAATGGCAGTATATTCAACCTAGCGGAGTAGGCTGGTTTCTTCTGAGTAGCGTCGGTTGCTCCCCAATTGCCTTGATCTGTAACCGATAATTCACTTGCAATTTGTTTGGTTTCTGGAAGAATTCGCCAAAATTACTTGCTATTTTGTTGTTTGAAGATCCAGATTGATGGATATCAGATACTTTGAAATGAATGGTGGATAGTGAGTGGGTGTTTGTTTAGTCTTGATTTCTAGGAGTTGCTTTGCTTCGCGTGCTGTTGAGTTTGCTGGTATCTTCCACTCTTCAAATGGATCTGAGTCATGGCAAAATTCATTATTGTTCTGTTTCAAGGGGGGAACGTGTGCTCTATGTGTACAGTAATGGTGATCAGGAGATTGAGAATTTAGCTGATTTATGCTTGAAAAGTGCCCCTCCATATCACAAGTGGTATTTTGAAACATTGGGTAAAAAGACTTTTGGGTTTTTGATGAAAGAAGGGTATGTTTATTTTGCAATTGCTGATGAAGTTATTGGTAATCAGCCTCTTCTCCAGTTTCTAGAGCAGTTGAGAGATGAATTCAAAAGAGTAGCAAAAAAGGGTTCACGAGGGAGTTTCTCAAGTATCAACTCCATTAGTTTGCAAGAACAGCTAGTGCCTGTAATTTGTAAGCTAATCACCTCATTGGAGAATGTCTCCCACAATAGTAAGGATTGGATGGCTGAAACCCCATCCTCCAACAATGGTCTGTCTCCATCTCCAAGCAACGTGAATGGGCAAGTGGACGTTTTGGCTTCCACAAAAGCCCCTTTGCTCGGGAAGTCAAACAAACCAGAGAAGAAAAAGGGAAAGGACCATGTGATAACAATGAGAGGAATTGAGATGGAGGAGCATAGAAAATCTACAGACAGAGGTTTGAAGATTGATTCAGTCTCTTTGGAATCCAGTAATCAGAGTGGATCAGGGTCTTCAATTCCAGTGCAGAAAGACAGCAATCCATTGAGGAGATCGAACTCTCAAAGCATACGGAGAAGGTGGTGGCGTCATGTGAGGATCGCACTAGCTGTTGATGCTGTTGTATGTCTGGTATTGTTTGTTATCTGGTTGATTGTGTGCAATGGAGTTTCTTGTGTCCGCTGAATTTTTTATGTATTTGTACATGGAACTTGAAAGATGAAATAGGGGAGATTAGACCAAGGGAGATATGTTAATGAGGCTAACGTGTTTCTGAAGGGCCTTGATTGAGTTCACACTTCTGAAAATTTTACAGCAGAATAAAAAATGTTGTATGTATATGCATACGAATTGTTAATAGGTATGATTCTTCATATACTTATTGCTATTGTAATTTAGGATCTCACTTCTTCGGATTTCTTCAACTTAATAGTTACTTTGCTGGGATATCTGTTTTGGGCTCTCAATTGATGATGATATTTCACTTGTTAATAACACTGTTTTCCCACCTATTTCTAGTGTGATGTGTACTTGTTTCCTTTTGGATAAGAACATTACAATGATTGAATGAAATATCCAAAGATATCCAAAGGTACATGAGGAGCCCAATCAATGGGTTGACAAAATTAACCCAACCAGAGGGTCCACAAAAGGTGTTTCCAATTTCCAATAAGGAAGGTAAATTATGACTATGTATAGCTGCTATATCTTTGCTCCAAGAAAGAAACATTATGAATGATAGTGCCGATTGTGTCCTTTGTTGTCCAAATCCCTCTAGATGTGGGATAATCAAAGAAGACATGTTGGATAGTTCTGTTGTTGGAATTGCAAAGGCTGCACCAAGAAGAAGATAGGTTGAACCATGGGCAACTTCTCTGTAACCTGTCCATTGTGTTGAGACATGAATTTGAGATTTTCCAAATGAGAAATTTCACTCTTTCTGGACAAGGGAAACTCTGAAGTTTGTCGTACCAAACACCCACCGATGCATGTCTGTTGGAGGAGACGAAAGTATATAAATACTTTGTATTGAAGCTATATCAGAATCAAGCTTCTATGTTCATTTTGGAAGGTGTACTTGTTTACTTGTTTTCAGCTCAAAGATTTGCGTAGTATGGTCTTCTTTGGGGAAGGTTTTAAATCATTTTTAAAAACAGATATTCAGTGAAACATGATTGTATTTTAGCCTTCTCAATTTCATTCTCAACTAATTTCTAATACTGTCCATTTAAGTGTTCTGGATCCATCTTTGTTCTGATGCTTATTAATTTGGTATCGCTTTCCAGGTGGTTTGATGCTATATTAGTTTAACTTTTGAACTTACAAACAAAGAATATTACACGGAATGAATCCATCACAAGGTGGAGAGTATTAGCAAAACTAATTTCATTTCTCAAATAAATATATAATGTGCCGTAACCAAAATTATTTAAATACTTAGGTTAGAGACTAATCAAAATTTTAAATTTTTATATTGCAATTAGTGTTATATATATATATACACACACACACCATAGCACGTGCGATGTACGTCAGATTTATGTACGTCAGATTTATAGTTCTATTTCAAAATACGATAGAGTAAGTTTTAAAAATATTCTAATTAATGAAATAGTCTTTAACTCGAATAGTTACAATTATTTGAAAAGAATGACAAAATAGGAATTGATAATCTATACTAGATTGTAATGTTTTATATCCTATCATCTAAATCACACACTTATACGAAATGATACATTACTTCATTGTGTAACCACTTTAACCCAACAATAGTTGCAATGAGACACATAATTTTCGGTTTAAATATATGTCCACAATTAGATTATATGTTTCATATGTATGTTGTAAATTATATCCATATGTGAAACGATACAGGCAAAGGACATGATTGTTCGTTCAAATATAGTTTTACCATTAGATCATGGTGTTCTTCATATCTATGATTTAAATCACACCCACACATGAAAAGTTACACCATTTTGCATGCAACCAACTCGACCTGAATAGTTGTAACAAAGGGTAAAATAGGAATTATAAAAACATGTAGGGGCAAAATGGGGATGTAAAAAATCTCCCCCTATAGTCCCTTTAATATATAGCACATATAAATTGATTCCTTTTCAAGTGGTGATTTGAGTTGTAATGTACGAAAAGTAGGTATCAATAAATGAGATGATAAGTTTTGAGTTTGAAAGGAACAAATTAATAGCATAGTATTGAAACATATATCATGTTTTTATTATCATTAAACTTGAAGAAGGGTCGTATCAGTGTTATCTAATCAACTTTAGAAGCCAATTACAGTCAAAATGTATCGTCAATGTAACTGAATTTACAAAATCACGTTTGAATTTCTTCATGGATGCCCATTTCCCATTTCCTCCCTCTACCATCAGCAAATAATTATGCAAATTTCATCCAATAAACCTGATGTCTGAAAGCTTATTGTGAGAGTAACTTGGAGTCACATGCTACTATTTTAATTCTTCCAACAATCTCATTGGAATCCTCATTTTTAAACGACGCATCCTGTAAAATGAATGTCCAAACATTGTCGCAGAACCGATAGGTGTGTAAATGCCCCTGTTGCAACACAAGACAGTAGAAGGGCTAAGAGGTTTAGAAATCACCATAGAGAGTTTTTTTTAAGACCTAAACAAAATCCACGACCATAGTTGAACAGGTTCTGTTCTATAAATTGTATGTCTGTGTCCTTGAGTTTTAAGACCTAAACACATGTCCATGCATGTTTAACTATACAACTCCTGATAACCATTGTTGTGTGATTATAATTTCCAACTGATGTACGATGAACTTTCAAATGAGTATTGTTAGAAAATCCGACCCAGCATTGGATCGAATATATAACTTGAAACCAAGAGTAGAGGACTCATTAAGACTCATTGTAAAACCTCATATTGCCACATCCCTAACGAGCAGTGATTACTTTGTCCTCAGATTCCGAAAATACAAAGAATTAGGAAGTTTATTCCAGAGAAGCAACAGGAAAAACGTATCAAGAATCAAGAGACGACAAAGCAAGGAATGGAAAGAACCCAAGCAACCTAATCACTCGGATATTAAAAGCTCCACCAAAGAAACTACCATCTCTTACTACAATCATGGCTCTCCATTCACTTTGAGGCAACCAAAAGACTCGGGTGAAATATTTTACCATACATTCGACACATGGATGAGAGTTACTCACAAACAATTTGGCTCAAGGCTAGACATGCACTAAGGCACAAAGAGAGCAATCTGAGAACAGCCAAACACAACCAATTCCTCTTATCAGTAAAAGTATGTTTCAAGTTTATAATGTTGACTTTATTTAGCAACATAAATTATAGATTAAAGATTTGTCTGATTCATAAGCCAAAAAAACATACCTTGATAATCACCTTGCTTTTCACCTGTGATTCCAAAGCCTCGGTCATGGACTGCAAAAGCCAAAAGCACTACAAAATTAAATCAAACAAGACCTAAATTCTAAAGACAAATCCAAAATACAGATCTCCAAACAACTTTAGATGTACCTTATCGAACTGAACAAGAACCTGAATAGCAAGCTCAGGACTAAGAGTACCGTTCTGGACCATTTCATCCAAAGTTTCAGTCAAACACATTCCGATTGTCGATCTGCGGTAAAGTTCGAATGTTGCCATTTTTCTTCGAAAATCAAGATCTGCTAAATATTGAAGCTCTTTAGCTAAGACAGAAAATCCAGCTGAAAAATACACAATCTGGAACTGAAAAAAACTCAGAAAATTTTGGAACATATCGTCAAGAATCGAGAAAGCTGGAAAAATCTTCGAAATCAAAGCGAGAGACAAATTCGAAAAGGAATGATAAAGAACATATAAACATAAATACCACTCAGACTAATTTCAACGAATTTTAATTCCAACTTAGGAAACATTACCAAAATTTGACTTGTAACTACTAACACTTTAGAAAAATTTCAGCAACATAACAATATAAACATAAATACCACCAACTTTTTGGGATTCAATGTCATTCAAGAAAAACAATATTCAAAGCATCTACCTAGTCAAATTCAGAAGAAAAAAAAAAAGTTTCCGAAACTAAACAAACTCAAGCAGCACAAACCACGATATGTTATGATAAAACTCGGCCTTGGAAGAAATCTTAAATAGAGAGGAAATATGTGGAACAATTGCTAAGTGTGGCTTAGATTAATGTGAGTTGATCCCCTATGGAAATATAATTATCACTCTAATTATTTAGGCACTTTTCAATCTTCTCAATGATGGGCTCCCAAAAAGAATAAGAGAATGGTTTGTTGTTAAGGGGTAAATCAAGATAAGTTGAAGGCCAGGCATCAGCCTTATAGCCAAAAGAAGCAGCCTTAGAAACAATTGATCCATAGTCTAAGTGTATGCCCATAAATTGACTTTGAGTGGTTGATGCAAAAACCAGATGTTTGCTAAAAATACCGGATAATCTCAAACAGGTTAGCAATCATTTCCTCAGCAGACGTTTGAAAAGGATGGTATCATCCGCAAATTGTACATGACTAACCCAAAGCCCATAATTTCTGACAAGAAATTCCTCTATGTGAATTAGTGTCTAACCCCTTTATGAGCATTCTACTAAGGCAATCAACCACCAAGGTGAATAAGAAGGGCTAAAGGGGATTCCCCTGTCTAAGACCACAAGTGGCTTTGATCTTTGATTCTTGCCCCTAAGTTATCCATTGATAATAATGGAAAAGTTAGTTGTTGACAGAACCCATAATCCATCTTCTCCAAGTGTTGACAAAACCCTTGACAACCATAATATTGTCGAGCAACTCTCAATCAACCATATCAAATGTCTTCTCAATATCAAGTTTAATTACCACACCTTTGGTCTTGGATCTAGCGTAGAGGTCAATCAGCTCATTAGCAATTAGGGAGGCATCGGCGGTCTGCCACAAAAGCAAATTGGTTAATGGAGATCGTATGAGGGAGAACTTTCTTGAACGCTTTTCAGAGCACCCAGGCAATAACTTTGTGTAAACAGGTGGTAAGGCTAATTAGCTTATAGCCCCTAACCCTCTTGACATCAATCTTTTTAGCAGTCAAGCATTTTATAAGTCTCATTAAGGTTGGCATTGATAATGCCCTTCTTAAAAAAGTCTTAGAACAACCCTTTAATGTCATCCTTGAGGATGTTCCAATGCAGTAGCCCACGTCTAAAGGGCCACCAAACATCATACATACAACACTTGCAAAAACATACAACAGCGGTGAAGGGCAATCACATCATGCTAAAATCATCCAAGGCCATCAACGCTCTTTGTCGACCACATTGACTTCATCCAAGGGCACCGACGGTCTCTGTCAGCCTTAACCAGTATTCATATGACCTCTCTGCTGGCCCCCAACTGATATCATCCAAGGCCACTAACCTCTTTTTCAGGCCCAACTGACTCCACCAAGGGCTATCGAAGCTGTCAAGAATTCTAATACTTCCTATTCTAAACTCATAGAACCGAACCTAACTAAACCAAAGCCATTGATGCTCATCTATAACATGCTTTATGCTTAAAACTACATAAATAGTGTTTTTTTTATAAATATAGACAATTTCATTGGAAGATAATAAAAAGATTACAAGGGCGGCAAAAGCCAAGCCCCGAGAAATCACATTACAGAAAAGGATCCCAGCTAAGGTTAATAAGACTCTAAGAATAATTACACAAAACCCAAAGCGAAACATGATAATGAACGAGAAACCAAAGATCCTTAGGGTCCCTCTCCAAACCTTTGAAAATCCTATAATTCTGTTCCCTCCATACAACCCACTAGTTTGCACAAATGGAAGCAAAAACTACATAAAAAGTGTTGTGTTTTCAACATTAATCATACATGTGAGCATGCTTATATGAATAGTCACTTGATAGCATTTCAGCGAATCATAAAACATGGTTCCAACGGTTAGAACACAACATTCATGCTTAAAAGAGCCTTGCATTTCTTTTTATTTATTTTATATTTGTTGTTGTATTTGTTTTTGTCTCTAGTACTCCACTCCCATCCGGAGTTTGTTTTCCTTGAGCATTAGTTTCTTTTCATTTCACCAATCAAAAGTGTCTATTCTTCTTTTGAAATAATAAAACACAGTTTCAAATGTTAGAACTCAGTTTGAAACCTTATTCAGAGACTGAATGAGTAATCTAACCCAATGAAACCTAAAACCTCAACTCAAGCACCTCAAACCAAGTCTAAACTACAAATAAAGTATATCCATGAGTTAAAAACTAATTTCCAGTACCTAAATCCAATTCAAAAGACTCTAAACGGAGTTCTAACAACAAAAACTCAACAAGACAGACTCGAGTCCTTGCTGCAAGGTGACCAAATAGTTTCGGAACTATCCCAAATCTACAGATATCTAAAGAACCTTAAACTAGTTCAAAAAGAAGTTTGGATTGTTATACCCGCTGATTCTTACCCAAACCAACCCGAATCCTTGCTGGTTAGTGTCGAATATGCTTGATCCTTACCATCCTATAACGAGCAGCAAAGAAGGGGCTAAATTAAATCCAACATTGAAAAACAATGGATAAGCGTCGAACCTCGCCGAAAGAGAGGAAAACGTCCCTGCCCAGGTGTTTAGACCGTGTAGGTTTCTGAAATCATCAACGTTGTGGGTTTCGCGTCGATGGTGACCGCTGCAGAAGGATGAAAGCGCCGGCGTAGCTGGAACTTCGAGTCTCGCGTGGTTAATGAAGAAGCACGCAGGTGAAGACAAAAATGGGATGCCGGAGGGAGGGTCTCCCGCCGCTCACTAGCTGGTAGCCGTTCCCAGTCGTCGCCGGAGAGAGGATGACTTGGGCGGCTGAAGCAACACGCAGAGAGGAGCTGTTGCAAGAAAGAGAGGGAGAAGAAGATCGTGGCTAGGGTTTCGGTTTCCCGTTGCTTTTGTTTTTCCTTCCTTCTTCACTTTTTCTATCGAAACGAAAGAACAAAGTAAAACGAAAAGGAAATTTAGGATCTCCTCTCAAATCCAAATTCAATTTTTCACAGATAACAAGGGGTGTTTGGTGCAGCACTTTAATTGGATGCGATTCAAACAAAATCTAATAAAAAAACTCATTTTTAATAATAAAAAGGGATTAAATGTTTTGAACTCAATTATAATATAAGACTTTTTTGTCCATTTTCGATCCCACCTTGGGGCAACAAGAAAAAATGACAAAATAAAATGTTTCATTTTGAAAATTAGCAAAAAAATAATTTAAATTATAAAAATAGCAAAATGAATTTTATAATTATTAATTATG
>JBBPDJ010000014.1:450089-463308 GCA_037974625.1 Cucumis cinereus
TTAGATTTTTACCATAAATGTATATTTTTCCAGTCATTTAACAAATTTAAATGTAAAATTATTTATTTAGTATATCATCTGTTTTAGATTTTTACCATAAATGTATATTTTTCCAGTCATTTAACAAATTTAAATGTAAAATTATTTATTTAGTATATCAAGTATTTATTAGAAGGATATCAAGTACATATCGCAAATATATCAAATGTATCAATGTGGATATCAATAGTATATCACGTGTACATTAGTAGTGTATCGAGTGCATCAAGTACGTATAAGTAGTGTATCTAGGGGTATCAAGTGTATATTAGGTGTATCACTTGGGTTAGATCTTTTTATATATTTATGCAAAAGTAAATAAGTATGTGCTATGTACCTAATTCTTTAAACTTTTTTCGACAGACATGCAATAAGTCTTATTTTAAATGACAATGTTTTTTTAAATATTTACAAATATAACAAAATACCACATTTATTTATGATATATCACAATAAATTGTTATTCTATCATGTGTTTATCTTGGTTTGATATTTTGCTGTATTTAAAAAAAAAACATTTTAACTTATTTTGCTATATTTGAAAACAATTATAAATTTTATGATTTCCTACTCCAACGTAAGATCCCTTTAAACACTCGAACACAATCTAATTCGGCTAATTTAAAGAATAAGCTCAAACTTTAATTTTACGTATTACAGTCGATAAATGAGAAGTCTCATTAATTTAAAATTTGATAGACCGAATAGGATTCGAGTACATAAGTTAATTCAAAGTTAATGCATAATACAAGCAAATAGTTGTTGCAACAAGTTATTGGTAAGTATGTTGTTACTCTTATGGTTTATTAATTATAATTGAGTTCACTTGGCTACAAAAGCTTTTGGTGAGCAAATAAATTTAAGACTTCTTATACCATATAGATTTTATAAGTGAGAAGTAAGAGTGTACGTACGTCGAGTTGGATCAGGTAAATTATAGATCAACTTGATGTCCTTGAATTGGCAAAGATTTAATATGCAAGGGTCAACCCGACCCATAATTTTCTGTTGGGTCGGGTTGAGTCATCTTCAAAATATGAATAAAAAGCATTTAAAAGTATTTTGTGCAAAGTTTAAGTCTACATTCAAATTCATTTAATATATAATAATAATATCAATTGAGTCGGGTTGATTGGTTACTAAATCCTATAACTCAACCCAACTCTTAATATATATTTTTTTTAAAAAATTACAACTTAAACTGACCTAAAACAAAAAAAAGTAACTCATCCCAACCCTCGAGGTTTAAGGTTTTTTTGAACACCCTATTGAGGATGAGCGAAGAGATATAAATAGAAATTCACCAAATGACGAATTTATGCTTATAAAGCGACTTTGTTTCTTCATTTGATTTTTGGGAAAATTTCAATTTACCCCTAAACTTTTGGATTGGTATCAATTTAAACCTTAAACTAATAACTGTTGTATCAATTTAAATCTTAAACTCAAAGTTGTATCAATTTATACCTTAAATTTTTACAAGTGTATCAATTTAGGTCATAAACCTATATAAATGTATCAATTAAAACCCTCCTTTATGCTTTAATTAGATATACTTTTGAAAGTTGATACAATTACGAATGTTTAAGGTTTAAATTGATTCATTTACAAAAGCCTAAGGTTTAAATTGATACAACTTCGAAAATGTTTAAATAGATACTATTATTAATTTAAAGTTCAAATCGATATAACCCCAAAGCTCAGGAGTATAAATTGATATTTATCATTGATTTTGTTATTGTTCTTTAATTTTTGCTATTTGAAGTCACAATTGTAATTTATGGTTTTTACATTTTGCCATAGTGAACATCATTGACTATTCTTTATAGTCTAATTTCTAAGAGATTCAATCATTTTGATACCATAAGATAATACGATTTTGAGCCAAGACTACGGAACATCGCTTTGACTTTCTTACCTTAATGAAACGGTAAACTAATTAAATACTCAAGAATTTTATAAAATACAAACCGTAAAATAATAAAATTTGACATTTAACTTTGATAAATATATATATATATATATATATATATATATATATTATTTTTTTTTGGCCGTAAATACTAAATTATTATAAATTTTACTAAATTTTAACAAAAATATTTTACAAAAAGTGTAAGATCTAGTCTAGCTCAATTAACATCCTTTAAAAAACAATTATGTTGCAAAATACAGATACAAAAATATTATTTATTCGGGGCAGCAAAGTAAAATTGTCTTTATGAAAGGGAGAAAAAACAAGGAAGGAAGATTGTGGAAAAGTAAACAGTAGAAGCCAACCTCGCGGGTGCTACGTTGTTTACGGGTATACATGAACTGCTTGAGCTTTCGCTCCTCCGATTAATCGAGCAATCTGTAAATTGAAATTCATTTCTTCAGAGAAGCATCACATTTCTGATTCTCTCAACGATATTGAAGAAATCACCGGCGTCCAGTTGTTTCCGTCGTTTCAAATCAATTTCGGAATTCTGAGACGCAACTGAGGAATTGGACAACAAAGAGGCTCCGCCGGCTCCGGCGTTCAAACCCTTCTCCGATCTGTAAAACCCTCACATTCCTACCCGATTCGTCCATCGCCAAACATATGCTACGCGTCGGGTCAGTGTGAATTTAGCTAGTATTTTTTTTTTCAGTGAAATGCAATTTTGGATTTGTACTTAAATTGGTCTGTTTCCTTATTTGATCTTGACTGTCATTTGCTTACTTGGTGAATGATTAAGTGATCGTTAACTGTGAATGCAAGAAGCTCAGACTTTGTATTTCCATGACCCGATTGGTTTGTTGTTCATCTAGATCCCGCTGGCGGACTGTCTGTTGAGCACTCTTGGCCAATTCGGACGGGATGGCCGATACTGTGATCGACCAACTGGTTAGTAAACTTACATCCGTTCTAATAAATCTTGAGCGATTTTTTGGTTGGAGTATCATAGAAGCAATTTCATTGGAATTGGGATGAATCACGACCATGTTCCAAGTGGT
The DNA here is from genome assembly GCA_037974625.1 of Cucumis cinereus. Taxonomy (NCBI): domain Eukaryota; kingdom Viridiplantae; phylum Streptophyta; class Magnoliopsida; order Cucurbitales; family Cucurbitaceae; genus Cucumis; species Cucumis cinereus. The sequence goes on from JBBPDJ010000014.1 coordinate 453,108, forward strand.
AGGAAAAGGGAGGATATTGGTATCAGCTACAAGACCTTTTAAAAGTGAAGATTATGAATGTATTTACGTTTAATAATGAAATGGAAGTTAAGCTGCGTAGTGTTAGCTAAGTACAAGCTCGAATTCAATTAAATATTTGAGTGGATTGTAATGTATTATTATATATTTTATCGTGCTTCTTTATGTACTGCAGAATCAATCTTACGATGAAGCCAACAAGACCCAGAAGAATGTTTTTGACTTGGAATCATTTGTTGGGGACTTGACTGTCGAGGAAGATGCTTGCAGGTAGGTCCATAGTTCATGTTTCTTATTCCTGTATGAAGCATACACAATATTTGATGATGGCCAGAATTGCAGAGTGGGCTAAGATTGACGTTACTTAAGAAGACTATCATGAGCTTATTTTGTTATTATATTTATTACCTTATACTATTGCATTACCAAATTTTATTGTAGTATTAATTTGTCCCGTTTTACAGTGATGACATTTCATTGGAAGGACTGCAGCAAGAACTCGAAGAATGTAAAGATGATGATGTAAGTTATTTCTAACTTCAGTGTAAAATTTGTATGATTGAGATGAGAGCTTTAGCTTTACAATCATTATCAGTATGTCTTACATCACGTGGTAGTGTCTTTCTCCCCAATCAGTTTATTATTTTCAAATTTCACATGTTGTTGTACATTTAGACTCCTTGATTTATTGTAGTTTATAAATGTGCTAATTTTTTAAACAAGAAGCAACTTCTCATTGATGTAATAAAAGAGATTAAATGTTTAGGAAATGCAAAATCTTACAAGGAGAGAAAAAGAAAAGATATACTCAGCAAATACAACCAAAAAGAGAAAAACTTCCAAAACAACTTCGACCTCCAAGCCTCTTCAACTATTGAGAAAACAAAAGCTTCAACAAAACTATTGAAGAAAGCCAAAAAACGACCACTGACCAATAAAAGACCAACAAAGAGCAAACTGAAAACTCTTGAACGATGCACAAACTAAAAACCCGATGAAAGAAACTTTTGATGAACCTAAAGGCAATGTTGTTTGGAACTGTGCGGTTCGGTCTTTACTTTGGGGTTTGTGGGCGGAAAGAAATAGAAAGGTTTTTGACGATAAAGTCACTTCTTTTGATTCTTTTTGGTTTGTGGCTCAACACACAACCTCGTGGTGGTGTACAAAACTTTTTTGTAATTATAATCTTTCCATGATTTTAAACAATTGGGAAAGCGTTTTTGTATTAGCGGTCTGTCGGGAGGGCCTCCTTGGCCCTCGCCTTTAGGTTGTCTCTTTTTCTGTTCTCTTTTTTATATACGTATATAAGTTCCTTATAAAAAAAAAAAGAAACTTTTGATGAACCAACACCAAAAACCTTAAAAAGTAACCTTCGCCTAATGGTTTAAGAGCTTCCAACAGGAGGACATTCAGCTTAATGAAAGCTTGTTTTTTATAAAAATAAAGATGATTTTCATTTTTCTTTTCTGTAGGCGTCAAATATATAATATTTAACCAACGTGTTCAATCACTTGGTGTTATTGTACTTTGATCCAAAAAAAAAAAGAAAAAAGAAAAAAACTAATAAATTAGTCAAATATTGAAGATGTGTAGATCTTTGGTTTCAGTATAATCGTCATGCTGACTATTCTGTAAGTTTGCATCATGTACTTTGATATATTTACGCTGTTGTCTCGGTATTTTGAAAGGCTGAAAGAGTTCCTTATTTCTTTTAAAAAAGATTCATTATTATAATTTTATTTTTTTAATTCTTTATTAATCAGGTAGTTACGAACATACTTTCTAAAGGTGTAAAACTAAGGGAGTACACAAAGGGAGTTGAGAACAATTTGCGGCAGGTTGAGCTGGATTCCATACAGGTTTGTCAGCATTTCTTAATCTTTTGAGTACAAGTCGGGGTGGGGGGATTTGAATCTGGAACTTCTTGGTTCTGAGTCCATACAGATGCCAATTGAGGTAAGCTCTTGGCGTCAACATTTCTTAATCTTTTATGTTTCCAATTCTAACTCTGAATATTTTTAATTGTTGTCATCCATTTTTTTTAAAAGTGAATTTATTATTTGCCTTGCCTATGATCAAGCAATGTTGTAGTTGTAGACATCAATCTGTACTCTGTTTGGTGCAGCGAGAGCGCTTTGGCTATTACTTTCTTTTGCTCTCATTAGTATTTTAATTTTCAGACATCTGTAAAGATTTACGATGGCATGTTGGGAGTAGTTGATGTGGTTAATTAGGATAAGGTGGATGCTAAGCATAATTTGGGTTGTTGGTTGGTTTAGAATTCCATGATTTATGTTTGTTTTCCTGCCTCAAGATGGCATTGTTAGTTATTTAATTGTAATTGTTCCCTTTTTATGATTAAAGATCTTTTTTAATCTTCGTTGACCATGCAAGTGGAGGGGGGGGGGGGGGGGTTATTTTCCATTAGATTTCTGGTAAGAAATGATGAGGGCGCTAATGGGGTGTCACCTTAGTTGAGAAATCTGGGCGCACCTCCTGATCCGTAGGTCTTTATTTAATGCTCTTTGTATAACTTTTTTGTACTTTGAGCATTAGTCTTTGATGTAGTAGGAATATGGTATTATGGTCAAATTCTTAATATATTAGGATTAGGATTAGTTTCTTTTATTAATTAGGATTAAGATTAGTTTCTTTCGTTTATTAGGATTAGGATTAGTTTCTTTTATTAATTAGGATTAGGATTAGTTTGCTTTTCAATTATAAATAGAGTACTTGTCTTCTTTTTTTTTTGGAAAGGAAACATTTCATTGATAGAATGATAAAAGAGGGGCCCATGCCCGAGCACCCATAGGTGATTACAAGAAAGCTTACCAATGGGAGACAAGATAAGAAAGGCTTAAAAGCTTAAAAAGGTGTTTATTTTTGCACCAATACATAGCAGTAGAAATAACCAAATCACGAAATAGATTAAAACAAGTAAACTCATCACTGAAAAGACGTTTATTCCTTTTGACCCAAAGAATCCAAGTACTTGTCTTCTTGTATTCACAATTTTTAATCATTAATAAAATTCTCCCATTTGGTATACATTTAGAGCCGTCGTCTAGGCCAACCTTGTCTGCCACCGGTGAAAGACTTGGAAACTCTTTGTGACGCCGATTACAAGAGGGACCTTTGTGAGTTGTGCTTGTTGCCGAACACACATCTAACAGGGGGAACCCTTAAAATAAAATAAAAAAAAGAAGAACAAAGATTTATCTAGATTTTGCAAGAATGGAATTTTATAGAAGAACTACTACAATTTGGGACCGAAATTATCATAGAGAACAACCAAGAAAGACCTAGAAATATGCAAGAAAATTCAAGAATCGGTCCTACAACAATTATGATGAAGAAGCTTATTCAAGAACACCCAATTTGTACATCAATCTTAATGTTTTTGAAGAAATGAAGAAGGAAATCAAGAAAATTCAAAGTTTGTTGGGAGAGATAACTCAAAACGTGGAGGAATTTTCAGAACACCTGCAAGAACTTAAAAAAGATGTAATTCAAGAAATTCATTGTAAAGATGTGAGTGATGAACAAAAATCTGGGAACCAGCACAAAAATTCAAAACCAGAAGAAAACGTCTATGGAATCCAAAGTGTCGCAATAAAAGTCACTGAAGAAAAATGAAATCAATGCGAGATTGCACTTCTTGAACCGGATGAGGAAGAAAAAATAAACAAATATGAAGAAATCGTTTGTGGGAATGAAGACTATGAAACTATTTTCAAATTGGAGCTTGTGCAACCTAAATTGGAAGGAAATCGACATCGACAATTGATGAAATTATGTTGTCTGCAATTAATTTCAACGAATTTCACCACGACATAAACCAATTTCAGAAAATAGATATGTTGAAATCAAAGCTGTTGGAGAGGTAGAGAAGAAAATACCGTGGGCAAACTGATTTGAAGAAACTTGAAAATCTAATTACAGTCAATTACTAAACAACGAGGGAGATGACATGTCTTGTATAAACTTTTTTTGGGTATTTCGTCCTTACATTCCATTTAGGATTAGGAATAGGTGTAATCGGACCTGTTTTTTACATATCTCTCGTTAGGGTTGGGACCTCTTTGGTCTTAAGAATGCTCGTTTTAAGAATGAGTGATTGCCCTTCTCCGACCCTTACTGCCCAACCGGAGAGCGGACAGCTAATGCGTTCCACTTATTGAACAGGGTTCTATGGTCGGTCCGCGACCCCTGGATACCGAAGGCGTCCTTGGGGTGATCTCGTAGTTCCTACGGGGTGGAGACGATGGGGTCGGTCCATGGATTTTCCTTCCTTTTGCCGCATTTCGCTCAAAGGGTTGTTGCCTTCATTGCTGCTCCTCCAGTAGATATTGATGGTATTCGTGAACCTGTTTCTGGATCTCTACTTTACGGAAACAATATTATTTCTGGTGCTATTATCCCTACTTCTGCAGCTATCGGTTGGCACTTTTACCCAATTTGGGAGCAAGACAAAGGTGACCAAACCAAAAGATCCGACCAAGAAGATGAAATACACATCGTTTGTGGAAAAGAAAGAAGAAAATTGTGTGGTTGATGAAGAAGATTCTCAAAAGCGTATTGGCAACCCATTTGCAGTTTTACACGAAGGAGAAGAAGATGACATAACTTTTTGTCAACCCATTTGGTCTCGCAAAATTTTTACCCTTTTTCAAGACCCTACCCGAAAGACCCATGACCCATGCATTTTGTTTCTGCCTAAAACACAAACCCAAATCCAGTTCAAATTTGGACTCATTCCCTTATATTGAAGTCTATTGACTGACCCATATGCAAATTTAATGAAGTGCAAAAAACTCATCCCCAATTGGATTTTCTTCAGTATTACAAAATGGATTTTTCCCCATTTTCTGAAATTCTGCACATTCTTTTTACAATAGAGGATTTTTTGAACAAATTAGTTCTTGGGTTCATTAGCTTGATCATGAAGATTGGATTATTTTTTTATGTTGAATGTTCCACGATGTTTCCATTCAAGTGGCTTACTTTTTTATCTTTACCTTCATTTTCGTTTTAAAACTCGAGGACGAGTTTTTTTTGGGAGAGATAGAATGATGTAGTAGGAATCCCTATTATGGTCAAATCCTTAATATATTAGGATTGAGATTAGTTTCTTTTATTAACTAGGATTAGTTTCTTTGGTTTATTAGGATTAGGATTAGTTTCTTTTCAATTCTAAATAGAGTACTTGTCTTCTTGTATTAGTAAAGAGACTTGTTTCCTTTTCAAAAGAAATATTGCACATAAACCTGTGTACACTATTACTGATATACACACATGTTTGTGGTTCATTAATTCTAGTATTGAGGGTTCTTCCTTTTCATATATCAATAAAAAAGTTATTGAAGAAACAGTTCCAGTATTCAACGCTTTGAATGGTTCAAACCTTGCAGGAATATATTAAAGAAAGTGATAACTTAGTCTCGCTTCATGAACAAATTCGCGACTGCGATAACATTTTATCACAGATGGAAACTCTTCTCAGTGGTTTCCAGGTATTTCAGCTGCTTTTCTCGAACCCTAGTAATATTTAACTTTTTTAGTGAAGTGCAACAATCTGCTTGTATTAGCATGTAGCGTTGTTTGGTGTCATTATATCATCTCTGAAGTCTGAATTTCTATCTGATTCTTGTTTTCTTAAGTTTGTATCTGAGATTACTGAGGATGATTCTCAATTTTCATTAGATGATATGCTATGGGACTTTAGGCTATCTTTCTCAAATTTGAATGCACATGGAATTACACTGACCTTGAGTTTAATTTCAATTGTTAATCTGTATCATCTTAAAGGAGTTCATTGGCATTGTTCCCCCACCTCCCCACTAAAAATGACATTGTTTCTTCTATTTATATTTGTTCATCATAGAGATTCTTGCAAGGAATTAATATATTTATATTTAAAAAAAAATTTCAGGCCGAAATTGGTTCTATTAGTGCAGACATTAAAGTCCTGCAGGAGAAGTCAATGGATATGGGTCTGAAGCTCAAGAATCGCAAGGTATTCTTGATTGGATGAAGCAACTTCATTACATTGGTAATTTGAAAAACTGAAGAATCAAGTCTTTGGATCTCAATAGGCGTTACAATGGCTTGCTTATTTACAATAACCATTGCTGATTAATTTCGCTTGTATAAGATACATTCTTATTTTCCAGAAGCTTTTTAGAGATTTTTGTGATTTAAAAGTATTGCTATATTATATAAAATGCCAAGACATAGGAAGAAGTGAAATTCAGGTGCTATGATAATTTTATCGTGGCATTTTGGACTTTTTAACTATCATATTTTGATAACATTAGTGTTCTCTTTTTCTTTTTATCTCCCATAATGAGTTTTTGCTAACTTTGGTTATTCATCAATAAGACTGTCAGTGATTTTGTTTCATTTAGTGAACAAAACATAATTAGTATCGTGTGAAATAATCTTCACTTATTTTCCTTTCTCTTGAATTTTCTGCATATTAACAAAAAATGTTTCTTGAGAAAGTTATGATAACTTAACACTTGCCAGAAAGTACCAGGAGATCGTCAAGTATTTTACCTTTTATATTACGCTGTTCCTGACTAGCTTATTTTAGAAATCCTTTCCATTCTTGGCATTTCTTTTCAGATGGGGACGAGCAAATTGTTTCTAAAATAGTATGCACTTTCTCATTGTGTACACTAGAAGTTGTTAATGAAAAATATTGTTTCCGTTTTTTTTTTTAAATAGTATGTGCTTTCTCATCGTGTACTCTAGAAGTTGTCAATGAGACCTTTTTGGGCTTAGCTTTCCTTCCCTTTTGTAATTTCATATCATCTACAAAATGACAAATTTTCTTATGAGAAAAGTTGTTTATGGGACCTGAAATATTAGGGGATTCAGTATATGCATTTATGGGTTTTGAAAAGTTCTTTTTTTCTGCCTTCTTTCTCTTTAATACTTCTGTAAGTGAGAATTCATGTCAATACACGTGGCAGTTGGTTTCTTTTGAAAAGAAAGTTGCATATTCATCTAGTTTGCTCGTTGTTTTAACTCAGTAAATGCTTTTATGGATTCCTGAAAATTGTCTTTCTTTCCTCTTTCTTCTTAATGCATCTGTGAGTGAGACACCATGTGAATTCTTGTAGCAGTTTGTTTCTTTTGAAAAGATGAATTGTATCTTTGGTTAGTTTTACTCATTATTTTAACTCAGCTTAGTACATGCATCACTATTTCATCTTCCTACTCTATCATTTTTTTTTTCTCATGTGCTAGGCTTTATAATCTTATTCAGGTGGCAGAATCAAAATTGGCAAAGTTTGTCGAAGAGATCATTGTCCCTCCAAGGATGATAGACATAATTGTTGATGGAGAGGTATTGTCGGTATCTGTACACTTCACTCCCATTTGAAGCTTGGCATTGTTTGCTACTCATTTTCTTATTGTTCTTGCTCTAAATTTGTTTAAGGTATCCTTTAATCTTTTCAAGTTTCTCCTGTAGATCATTCTTATTAATTCAGTTTTTTCTTTTTTATTTTTTTTTGTCTGATTAAAACTGTATATAGTTTGAGTAGTAATGAAGAAATTTCACTCATTCTAATAGAAGGGAGCAAAATTACCTGTTCTTCGATTTTATTTGTCCGTGCATAATTTGTGGTGCATAATTTGAAATTTCTTCATGCTTCCTTCTCTTTTTCTCATTGAAATGCCTGTGTTGGATATTCCAGTGAACTTTTTTTCTTTCTTCAGGTTAATGATGAATATTTGAGAACTCTTGAGATTCTGAGTAAGAAACTGGTGGTCGTGGAAGTGGATCCAATGATAAAAAATTCCAAAGCACTAAAGGATGTACAGCCTGAGCTTGAAAAACTCCGACAGAAAGCCGTGTCTAAGGTTGTTCTCTGTCTCACAGCGGCTGTATTCCTTTGGAAATATATTTTAGTCTGTGTTTCTTAGGGATATTTATGAAGTAGTATGCTATCTACTCCAACCTCATTCACAGGACTCTAGTAGTACAGCAGTAGTTTAATTAAATTTGTTCAAAAAGCCATTAAATTTGAAACCACCTTCCAGCTTTACTGTGAGTAGCTTTTATAACACCAGAGTTGACTTTGGCAATTCAGGAACAGTATGCAACTTTTATCCCCTCTTCCTGTTGTTCTAATTTCTAATTTGTTTAAGAATGAAATTGTGAGTTCTCAGTCACTTAGTGATTAGGCATGTAACATAATGGACATATTAGGAAATGTAACATGAGTGAAGACTGACATGGTATTACCATTCCCTTATACTTCTGGAAGTTTGATTGGTCATGTATATTTGGATTTATGCATCGTTAAAATCAACGACGTTCAGATGAGATTGATGTCTTGATTATCTCATATTAGAGATGAAAGATGTGTCACTTGATTTAAACATAAATTTTGAATTTTGTATTCATGAATATGTTACTGTTTACTATGTTGGTTTTATTTCGCAAACTTCAAAGGTAAAACTCATTTTTCTTTGGCAGAAAGTTCTGAACCTTTTTTCAGTATCCTCTGGTCATTGTGCAGCTAGAACTCCAATTTAACTGCATATGTAACAGTTATTGAATTTTTGTTTCTTTTTTTGTTATTTGATAGGCTGTTATATGCATTTTGTTTATGTTATCGTTTTTCAGGTCTATGACTTCCTTGTCCAGAAACTCCAGGCTTTGAGAAAACCCAAGACAAATATTCAGATCCTTCAACAGAGTGTTCTTTTGAAGTACAAGTAAGTCTAAAATTTTTGCACTTTCCATACTTGCCTTTTCATTGTAGTCTGATGAAAAGACTGACAAATATGGAATAAGCAGATATTCAGAATGTTAATTTTTCAATAACTTTCAGAATTTATATTTTTCAAGGGAAGAGCTAACATTATAAGATGATATACTACAAAACAGGGTAGGATAGGGGGTTCTTCCAGCAAAGAAACCACGAAGAAATTTTCAATTGACTTGTATCAGAAAACTATTATGATCATAAAAAGGCTTAATTAAAATAACCTTTGTAGATGGAAGAAATCTGATTCTATCAATAACATATTATTCGTTGTCTGGGGGGAAAATGATTCCATGTATCAATCACCATCAAGACAGCGATCTCCAAGAGAGGCCAGGCTTGCCAAAGATAACACCAGCGACAATGATCTGTGAACTCTTGAGCTTGTTCTTTAATCCATTACAAACAAAAAGTTATGGAGGAGCCACTCTTCAAGACCCTTAGTATGACACAAATTTCAGATTTTAAAGACATAGCTTATGCTCTAGGATTTCTGCCTTGCCATCACTTATCATGCATGTATCTGGGGGAGGAAATTGATATGGATTCACTTTGGGATTTGATATGCCATGCTTGTTTTGCAGTAACAGAGTCCTAAGGAAGAATCTGAAAACTTGAGCAGATTTTGCACTTGTAGTTCTACAAAAAAGAAGTAAAGTTGATTTGGCAGACCTTTAGGCCGATGTAGCAGAATATAGAATTATAACCTAGCACTTTTAGCTAAGTGGATTTGGCACTTTCTAACTGACAGATGCTTTATGGCAGCAGTTAATTGTGGACCAAGCATTATACTCTTAACAAGTTTGGCCTGCATCTAGTTAACGGGGTTCTTTGAATTTCCCTTGGAAATTTATTTGTTAGACCATTAGCTTGGTCGCTAATCGTGTTGAACGTTGCATTGCTAATGGCTTTTTTGGAAAGGTTCCTGGCTTAGTTGGCGTATAATTTCTTCTGCATTCCTTTGATGATACTGTGGCTGATGTGTGGATTGATAGTTCAACTTCATGGGATCTGCACCTCCGTTGTAATCTTAATGATTTGGAGATTTCTGAATGGGCTACGTTATCTCATCACTTATCTTCTGTTAGAATCTGCTTTACTTATGATACTTTGACTTGGCCTATTGATCCCTCATTGACTTTTACCATTAAATCTAACATTAAATCTCTCATGGCAGAATTGGTGGGTTCGGTTGATTCTGCTAGGAAGTATCTTTACTCTATTGTTTTAAAGGATCACTATCCAAAAAAAGGTCCAGATTTTCCTTTGGGAGCATAGCCTTGGTGCTATTAATACGACTGATAGTTTAGAAGGCGGATGCCTTATGTGTCGGTCATGCTTGTCCAGGGTGCCTGTACCTATGGCCGCATGCCCACACCGTCCGTCCCCCGTCGTGATTC
>JBBPDJ010000014.1:463408-532218 GCA_037974625.1 Cucumis cinereus
CGGCTGACTTGCTAGTTGCGTGGAGCAAGTGCCGCACAATCGTTGGACCCGTGTTCGAAAATCTACGATTGTGACACCTTACATGCATCTACCCTTCTTGGTGCTGCATGTGCCGCCAACCTGTTGGATCTCCACCTCACTTATTTCCTCACTGTTCATTTGCACCTCCCTTCTGGAAGCTTATTAGGGAAGCTTTTGGCCAGTCTCTGACTTGTCCTAATTTTATATCCAATGTTCTTGCTTCTTTTTAATGGGACATTCATTAGCTAGTTTTAAAAGTACAATTTGGTTGGCTATTGCGCATGCGTTTTTCTGGACTCTTTGGGTTGAACGTAATAGTAGTTTATTCAGGGATTCCTACTCTCATTTTGAATAGTTCATGGATTTAGTTCTATCTAATGCTTTTCTTTGGTGTAAATCTAAGCATCCATATACTCATTATACTTTTTTTTTTCTTTTCTCTCCAATTGGAGCACTTTCTTGTAATTACGTACGTCTAGGTGTTGAGGTTTCCCCTTATTTCATCTATCAGTGACATGTGTCTTATTAAAAAAAGAAAAAAAGACCTAGCAGAGTTTATGCCACAAGTACCCTATTTCCTCAATCTTCCATTTCTTCTATCGTGTGTATTCAAGGCCTGTTGTTGTCAAAACTTGTGCTAAAAGGACACCATTTCTCTCCTTCTTCTTATAAACGTTCCCGTTAAAGTTGAGTTTTACAATTTGCTCCCACCCATCTTACATGTATGCCAGTATTCTGTTGTGATTCTAACTATCACGGGTTGACCTAGTGGTAAAAAAGAGACATAGTTTTGACTCTCAATAAATGGTTAAGAGGTTAATGATTCAATCCATGGTGGCCACCTACCTAGAAATTAATTTCCTGCGAGTTTTCCAGACACCCAAATATTGTAGAGTCAGGCGAGTTGTCCTGCAAGAATAGTTGAGGTACGTGTAAGTTGGCCTGGACACTCACAGATAATTGCAAAATAGATATAAAAGTATCCTGTTGTGGCTCTAACAAATCAGGGGTGTGCGGATATTGTAAAATAGATTTTGTGGACCTCCCTACCATTCAGCCGGTCTTTGCAGAAGAAAATTCTGTGGCCAATGGCGATCTTCCAGTTTGATATAGAAGTTAGGATTTTCTTTGCATTCTTCTGTATGTAATTTAGTGAGCAGATTCAGAAACTATTCTATTACATGAATATTTTCCTGCCTTACTTCATGTATACTAGTAGTTGGTTTATTCATTGATTGTTGTTTGTTATTATAATATGTGCCTTCTATGCACAATGAAGTATTGATCAATGTGTGTCTCAACAGTGATCTATTTATTCCTTCCCATGTACTTTCTTATCTATAAAACTCTATAGTATTCTATGATTTTGCATCTTTTTTGTCTACCCAAAGTTTATCATGGAATACCTTTTCAGATTCTGCTACCTTAATGATAATGTAGGTATGTTATTTCTTTCCTCAAGGATCATAGCAAAGAAGTTTACAATGAGGTTCGGGCAGCATATATTGATACAATGAACAAGGTAATTGTTTAAGAAATCATTTGTTTTTGTAATAGTGTGCATGGTTTAATTACATGAACCCTTGTGGAAGAGGAAGACATGCCAATTCAAATCCTTGGACAATATCTTACTCACAGAAAATTTATGCGATTATTATTTTGAGTTGTCTCTATGTACTGATAATTCATCTTGATTTGTTTAACCTGGGAGTTCCAAATCACTGATGTTGTCATGATGCTAGTTGTCGACTATGTTAACAATATATTGCCTGATGGACACAACAACTCTCGATGGATTTCTTTGTCAGACTTTGTCAGTAGTTGTACCATGTGCCTAATGAGACCATATGAATACTTCAGACCTCTTAGGCATGTTAGAGTTTCAATTTGTAGTTCATCCACTCCAGAGCACTGAAAGTGACATAACATTGAAGGGATCCAATCAAGTTAGATGGTTTGGTATGAATTTTTTAAGTGCTTAAAAACACTTAGATTGTCATTGCAAACACTCTTAAATTATTGTGACATTCATAAACAAGTGGAGGAAAAATATATAAAAAGTGGTAACGATTGGGAATGAATTCTTCAGTCTTCTTAAGGGAATCTATCCATGGGAGAGGAAGATGTGCTTATCACTTATTCCCGACATAAATCTTGGCATTGGTTTCTATATTCCCGGCAGAAAAAGAAGAAAATTTCTTATTGGTTTCTACATACCTCACTTTTCACTCTCTAATTATGACTTATTCCTGGCAGAACTTTTTTGTGAGCATGGAAATGACTAGGCTGCTATGATATCTCTTGTGATTGATGTAACAAACAGTAAGTACAAAAAATGGTCCAAGGGGTGATAAGGACTTATGTATTCAAGATACTGGAACATAATGCAGACTACAGAGAATTAATCTTCTGCATGCTTCATGTCTATGCCATGTCTTATTTTGGAATTGATATGGTGTTACCTTGACACCATTCCAATGCCTATTTTGTTGAACAAAAGAATAAATGATTTGGAGTATTTTTAGATCCAACAATAATTAGTTTATCCCTTTCTTATGATTACTTGCCAATGTTGCCATGCATTTTTTTGTCCTTTACATAATTGCTTTTCAACAGGCTCCCTGATACATTTTTACGCATCAGTAAAAGTTGTTTCCTGTTTTTAATGGGACAATCATTTATCTAATGAGTATTGAGTTATTGATGTATTAAAACTAATATTCATGTTTCTCAGGTTTTGAGTGCACATTTTCGTGCCTACATACAGGCACTAGAGAAATTACAGTTAGACATAGCGACATCTAGTGATCTGATTGGGGTTGAGGCTAGAAGTTCAGGTCTTTTCTTGAGAGGAAGGGAACCACTGAAGAATCGATCTGCTGTTTTTGCACTTGGTGATAGAATAAAGATATTGAAGGTTTTATTACTCTCTTAATTCTTGTAATCTCCTTGACCACATTGTTCACTCACCCCTGTTTGAATCTAACTTGTGACTTACTTTTCTCGTAGTTCTTCATTTCTTCATTCTTGTCTGAACTATTAGCTTAGTCTTGTTGACCATGAGTTTGTTTATGTAAAGTTGCATATTTATTTTTTTTGGTTAAATTACAAATTTCTCCTTGAACTTGTAAGGTTTTGTCTAATAGGTCCGAATTTAAAAGTGTATGATAAAGTCCTTGAAATTTCAATTTTAAGTCTTTAACATGCAAAAAAAAAAGCCCGAGGCCGAGCGCTTCCCTCTTGAATTAGGGGTGGCGTGGTATTCCACAGGGAGAGGTTTTCAAATTGTGGCGCACTCTCAGTGCGTTGGGCTTACATTTTCACTTTCCGGTGGTAGCTTCCATGGTCGCTTTACTGCCCTAGCTTTTGCAGTCAAAGCGAGGGTTTTGCCCTACATAAAGTCTTAACATGCACTACATTTTTCAAAATGAATGGAGGATTTTGTGTATAATATGACCCAAAACTTTCAATTTGTTGTGTCTATATGTGAATTTTAAAAGATGTCAAATCGGTCAAAGACCTATTAGATTTAAAATTGAAACTTTTGGGATTTACTAAAATACTTATAAAGTTTGAGGGACCTATTAAACCATTTTTAAAGTTTAGAGACTAATTAGACACCAATTTGAACTTCATAATTTAGCCTTTATTTTCTGTTCCTTTGTTGTTAGATTGCACTTGAATTTTGATGTATTAGAATTAGATGCTTTAAATAATAATCTTAACTAGTTTGGACTTGGAACAAATGAGTTTGGGTACATTCACATTTGATAATTAACATCTATATATAAGTTTGCACTTTTACTAATTGGATTTGCTACACGTCCTGGTGTAAACTCTATTCAGGAAGTTGACGAACCTGCACTGATTCCTCATATAGCTGAAGCAAGTTCAATTAAGTATCCTTATGAAGTTCTCTTTAGGAGCTTGCATAAGCTTCTAATGGACACTGCCACTTCTGAGTACTTCACAGTTCACTCTTAGTTTATTATCTTCAGAATGTTATTTGTGGCAAGTTTGTCGATTTTCTAATTAATTCTTTTTACTTCACAGGTATAATTTCTGTGATGATTTTTTTGGGGAAGAACCTATGTTTTATGAGATCTTTGCGGGTAATTACGATGGGATCCTTGGCTTATTGTCAGTTAACGTATCTATACAGACATTAAGTTGCCAATACAAGTTTGATTTTTTTATTACGAGTTTTCACCTCTCAAAAAAGTTATGCTATTGGTCTTATATTCCTTCTTTTTTTTTTTCCAAATCTGTTATGCATATTAATGCAAAAGCATCTCCCTCTCTTCTTCTTCTACTCTATCTCTCTATCTCACATAGAACTATGTTTATCCCTAGAGTCAATTTGTGTGGAAGCTCTTGCCATTCATATTGCACAAGTTCAGTCCTTTCTTCTAAGGAAAAGATATTGAGCGGAAGATACTTCATTTTCTGTTATTATAGTGATCTGGTGAGGTTAACATGATCTGACATTAGTTCTCAAATAATCAGGTCCTTTTGCTGTCATTGACGAACACTTCAATTCAATTCTCCCGAACAGTTATGATGCAATTGGTCTAATGCTCATGATTCTAATCATTCATCAGCATCAGGTACATGATCTTAGTTTAATCTGGTGCTAATTATTGGGGTTCTTAATAAACTAAATAGTTGCTGTTGGGCTTTCATATTAGTTCAATAATGAGCATAAGCCCTAATTAGGAGATATTGGTAGGAATCCATGTCAAGGTGGAGCTTACTGTTTAGATCATTTCTGAAATTTCTAATTACTTAAATTCACTTATCCAGTTGACATCTTTTCAGTTCTAAGAGCATGCCTTCCTCTTGATAATTATGTACTTCTATTTTTAACCTTTAAAGGGTTACCTTTTTTTAATTAGATGAAATACGCAGGAATTGAGATGGCCCCAAAATCATTGACTAGATTTTAGAGTTACATAACTTGTCAGGATATATCAGATACTTGTTCTAGAAAAGCCTGCTTAAGCAACTTGGTTATGACATTTATTCTGCATATTCAGTTTTTTTGTTTTTTTAATGAAATAAAATAAAATAGGACCTCCACATTCTCTTGTCAATTTGATATTTTCTCTGCTTTCCAACGTGTTGAACATCTTGCCACACATCTACATCCTCATTCACTTGGTTGCATCTTTTGTTACCTAATGATATATCCATTGGCTGACAATGTCTATATGTCCAGCTCATCATGTCACGGCGGCGTATACCTTGCTTGGATTCATATTTAGACAAGGTTTGTGTTTCTTGGAAGTTTATACTTCTGCTTAATTTTCTAGATATCAGTTCCATTAATCTCGATGGTGTTAGTTGATGGCCCCTACAGTTTATGTGGGCTATAATTGAGAACCTCCTCCGTGTGTGAGCTTTCGAGGACTAGAATAAATGAGAAACTGATTTGCTAATTTGAAAATCGCCAGAAGGAAGAATTTTGAACATGAATGTTTGAATGTTATATTTCTTTGATATCCAAAGAGGGTTGATGATAATGGTCTTGCTTGCTTATGAACTGCATAACCTGGTTGTTTGATTATCCTGAGCAGGTTAATATTGTTCTTTGGCCTCGTTTTAAGATGGTATTTGACATGCACCTCAGCAGTCTGAGGAATGCAAATGTAAAGACCTTGTGGGAAGATGACGTGCATCCTCACTATGTCATGAGGCGATACGCTGAGTTTACAGCTTCACTTATCCATCTGAATGTCGAATATGGAGATGGACAGGTAGGTCAGAGCACAATAATAAGGATACAATTTACTCCCTTTTGTTTTGTTTTTTTTTTTTGTTTCAGGTTTTCACTGCCTAACTATGTGTATATACAATGCCATGTTTGCAGCTAGATTTGAACTTGGAGCGGCTAAGAATGGCAATTGACGATTTGCTTATAAAGCTTGCCAAAACCTTTTCAAAAGCTAAATCACAGACAGTGTTTCTTATAAATAACTATGATATGACAATTTCCGTCTTGAAGGTAGGGATCGGCTCTCAAGTTCTCTTTTTTTTTCCTAATGAAATCAATGAAATAGAAATTCAGTAGGTAATGTCAAATAATTTCACAAAATCTAGAAGGAGAAATCCCAAGAGCGTAACCTATCCTCGTTATGGCTTGCAGTCTTTTTACTATTAAATCTGCAGTCACACTTTATTTTTTTTAAAAAAGAAAAATGATGCTTCCTAGAGTTCATTGAAAAGAAATGGTCTCTCATAATTTTGAACCCCTCATTGAGAAAATAAAAAGAACTTCTTGGGCAAGATTATTTGTTCAGTTTTTCCCTTGAGCCGGGGTAGCACATGAGTTTGTTATGGCCCTACGAAGGTCCTCCAGTGAGAAATTTTATTGATTTCAGGAAGCTGGTCCGGAGGGTGGGAAAATTCTGGTGCACTTCGAGGATCTGCTGAAGAGCAACACAGCCTTGTTTGTGGCAAGTAACTTGCTGGTTTTTTTTCTTTTTTTTTTTTTTGAAAGAAGTAGCTTTCTGATTATGATGGGCTAGAATGGTCTTTATTTTAAAATATCTCATCGCATTATTGGTATTAATATTTGATTGCAGCTGCAGTTTATTGCTAAAATGGCTAAACCTTCACGCTGCTGTATTCTTATTGTTTTGACGCTTTGCCTTTTAATTGAATGAAAAAAATTGGTGATCAAAATTCTTTTGAGATGAAGACTAGCTACACTAATCTGTATTATATTTTTACATTGGCTAAAATGCTAAATCATCCAAAGATATCAACATTACTTATGTGACCTGCACGTGCCTTCTGCTTCATGGCTTTTTTTTTTTTTAATAACAAAAGTATAATGTCCTAGAATGGCTTTTCATTCTTTGTGAGTCGTCTGAAGATATACTGCCTTCATGCAGGAAGAACTCTTAGCAGAGCATTTCAGCCAACTTATCAAGTTCGTTAAAACCCGTGGCTGTAAGTGCTTGAACAGATTTTATTTTGACTTTTGGTCACCTTGTTGGTTTTTTAAGCGATGAACTTATGGAACAAATATCTTTTTCAGCGGAGGACCTAAGTTCGAATCCTGACCGACCAATTACTGTGGCTGAAGTAGAGCCCCTTGTAAAGGATTTTGCGAGCAGATGGAAAGCTGCGATCGAGTTGATGCACAAAGATGTCATCACTTCTTTCAGTAATTTCCTGTGTGGAATGGAAATCCTAAGGGCCGCTTTGACTCAACTGCTCCTTTATTACACAAGACTCTCTGATTGTATTAAGCGGATCGTTGGTGGCTCTGCTCTAAACAAGGATCTAGTGTCCATTTCTTCAATTATGTATGAAATTAGGAAATATTCAAGAACTTTTTGAGGTTGAGGGAATCAGAGCAAAGAGCAAGAAATGAAGATCGCATAATATGTAAGTAAGCAGAAGCCAACATCATTACCTTCTTTTCTCTTGAGCTTCTATTTGTGCTTCACATTTCCATTCACAAAATTGGTTAGTGTTGGTAAGCTTGCTTGTTTACACTATTATTTCTTATTGCAGGTGCCAATGCAGCTGTGTTCAATGTTTGGTTCTGCACAACGCTTTCGTTTTGGTTCTTCGGAAAATGTCCGGTCGGCGTGCATTTATCATCCTTCTATCACATTTCATGCCAAGACATTACATTACCTGTGTCACCATTAGTTAATTTGCTGTGTACAATTTTTACCATGGAACCTGATACACAAATCCTTTTCCATAAATCATCCCCACCAGAAAAATCCTAGAGGAACAGGAAGAAGAAGCCAAGTTAAATTTGAAATATCACAGTTTGTTGTAAGATTCTGTTCCAAGTTAGAAGAAAAATAGGAAAAATGACTTACATTAGGGACCTAATTTGCAAGAGTGAAATGTTTATGAAGATTTCTTCTTCTTCTTCTTCTTTTTTTTTCTTTTTTGGAGATGTTAATGTATAATCATTAATCACACACTCGTTTCTCCATGGTATGGGCATGTCGTTCATGGCTTATCAATTATCACATCATCTTTGGTAGACTACGCTATTTCTTTTCTAGTTTCAAATTAGGTCATTATAATTAGATTTCCTGACGATATAGGCATTGGGTGTCTAAGAGGCTCTTTCTTAGTGCTTAGTTTAAAAAAATTGTCCAAATAATTTTTTTTAGTGCTTAGACAAAAAAAGTACTTTTTGTTAACAAGGAGTAGGAGGATTCAAACGATGTATCTTTTGATCGTTAATACATTTATATTTCAGTAGAGTTATTTTCAACTTTGGTTATGCTATTCTTTTATTATTTTAGTCTCAAAGAGATTATGAGGAAAGCTTTAAATGAAAGATTTTGGGTTACATCTTATTCCAATGTTTCGATCTTTAAATGGTCTACTTTAGTTCTTAAAAGATTATTTGTTTTTGTCTTTAATTTAGATAGCTATTTTGGCCCTTAGTAGTTAGTATACTATCTTACCACCAAATATTTTCTTTATAACCTATGTGGTTTGGATTCATGTTTAGATGGTATGTTTCGAAGTTGTGTTAACAAAAATATTAAAGTTTCGAATTAAAATAGTTTATTTTAGAATTTAAAGATTAAAATAGACATTTTGAAAATTTAAAAATTAAAATAAAAATTTTGAAAGCTTAAACCAAAGTTTATGAATCAAAATACATATCACTTTATGTTGCAACTTTGTGTTTATATTAATTAAAACTATGAACTAGTAATTGTATCAATTTAACTTTATAAATTTATAACTTCTTCCAAATTTTGTCCGATCAATATCGTGTAAAACTGCTAAAATGAGCTTAGCTCAATAACAATTGTAAATTTACATGATCTAAATCTTAAAGATAGAAGATTCAATCTTCTATCCCAACAATTTTTTTACTATAAAAATATAATGTTAATTAAACTTTTAAATTTTAATAGTTTAATCAATTTAGATCATTCATTGTACATTAATTCTCATACACGTGTTTTTTTTTTCTTTTTGGTTTTTCAAAATGAATTTCTAAGAACAAAATGCAGTTAAATTACAAATTGATACAACCCACAAGATTTTTTATTTTATTTTTAAAAAAAGTAAAATTAAATTCTGATAGTTTAAGAAAAGAAAATTAAAATATTAGAACAAAACCTAATATCGTAATTGGCATAAAAAAAGAATGTGACGATATATTTAAAGCCAAAAAACTGGACAAGTACACACTGCTGTTGTTTTCAAGACTCCTCGGTTAGGCGTCAGGAGGGGAGAAGCTTTGCCCGCCCGATTCAGTGTACACCTTCACCTTCACCTTCAGCTTATCCGATCATTCTCCATTTCTTCCACTTTCGAATAAGAATCAGAAAGATTTTTCCAATCAGGGTTGGACATTTTCTTCTCTAATCCACCCACTCGTTTCGTTTGAGAATACAATCCCAAACTCTGCTGCCCACCACCTGTTTGTAAAAATGTCTGCAACCAAACCGGCAGTTCTTCGCAACAACCATATGGGTACGTGAACAAATTTCTCTCCCATTTTCCTTCTTTTATTCAATTTGACAATCTAGTGAAGGGAACGACTGAACCCAATTTCAGTATGCTTCCTTTTCGTGCTGTACAACTACTTCTCGGGTCCTCAAATTCCCTCCACAAGCGTCGAATTCTTCAATCGGGTTCCTTCCTCTTCCAGATAAGATGGTTCAATTCATTGGTTTCAGGGCGAGAAGCGGATTCTGTTTTAAAACCCAGAAACTCTGAGTTTCTCGAAAACCCACATGTTTTCAATAATCGTAGTTTTACTAGATCTTATTGTTCTGGAAAGGAGAGTGGGAATGGGTGTAGAGAGTGGACTGAGGATATAGAGTATCTAGATGAGTCGGGGAGTGTGATTTTTTCTGGTAAAGGTGTTCGATTGGTTGAACCAGGTGTTGATGATCATGTAATGGTGGGCGGACTCAAAAAGCCCTTTCTGAATGCATCGGCTGTTGCAAAGATAGTTGAGGTTGTTAGGAGGTGGAAATGGGGTCCAGAGTTGGAATCCCAGCTTGAAAAGCTCCAATTTGTTCCAAATATGACGCACATCACTCAGTCATTGAAGATTATTGATGATGCTGAGGCTTCTTTGAGCTTGTTTCGTTGGGCGAAGAGGCAGTCCTGGTATTCACCAAATGATGAGTGCTATGGTTTGTTGTTTGATGGGTTGAATCAGAGAAAAGATTTTGATGCAATTCAATTGTTGTTTGATGAGGTTGTTCGTGATTTGAGCAGTGATGGGACCGTCTCATTCAGTGCATATAATCGTGTGATTCAGTACTTGGCTAAAGCTGAGAAATTGGAAGTGTCTTTCTGTTGTTTTAAGAAGATTCATGATTCAGGTTTTAAGGTTGATACCCAAACATACAATTCGCTTATAACCTTGTTCTTAAACAAGGGTCTGCCTTACAAGGCTTTTGAGATATATGAGAGCATGGCAGGAGCAGGGTGTTCTTTAGATGCATCTACCTTTGAGCTGATGATACCATGCTTGGCAAAATCAGGTCGTCTTGATGCAGCAATGAAGCTCTTTCAAGAGATGAAAGAGAAGAATTATCGTCCTGCCCAAAATGTTTATTCATCCCTTGTGGATTCTATGGGGAAAGCTGGGAGGCTTGACACGTCGATGAAGATTTACATGGAAATGCAGCTGCTTGAGCTCAGACCATCCGCTTTGATGTTTGTTTCCTTAATTGAGTCACATGTGAAGGCTGGGAAATTGGATACTGCTCTCAAGCTTTGGGATGAGATGAAAAGGGCAGGTTTTAAGCCTAACTTTGGTTTGTACTCTATGGTTGTCGAGTCACATGCCAAATCAGGGAAACTTGATGTTGCAATGTCTATCTTCACTGAAATGGAGAAAGCTGGATTTCTTCCCATACCATCGACTTATTGCTGTCTCTTGGAAATGCACGCAGCGTCGGGGCAGGTAGATGCTGCCATGAAACTCTACAACTCTATGACTAATGCAGGTTTGAGGCTTGGGCTAAGTACGTACACTGCTCTATTGACACTCCTGGCTAATAAGAAGCTTATTGATATTGCTGCGAAAGTTTTACTTGAAATGAAGGCCATGGGATTCTCTGTCGATGTGAGCGCTAGCGACGTCTTGATGGTGTATATCAAGGAAGGTTCTATTGATTCTGCTTTGAGGTGGCTTCAGTTCATGGGTTCATCTGGAGTAAGAACTAATAGCTTTATTCTCAGGCAATTGTTTGAGTCATGCATGAAGAAAGGAATGTACGAGTCAGCTATGCCTCTCTTAGAAACTTATGTAAACTCTGCTGCAAAAGTTGATCTTATACTCTACACATCCATCTTGGCCCATCTTGTAAGGTGTCAGGAAGAGCAAAAGGAGAGATATTTGATGTCCATCCTCAGTGCTACAAAACATAAGGCACATTCTTTTTTGTGTGGACTTTTCACTGGAACAGAACAAAGAAAACAACCGGTTTTATCTTTTGTGAGGGAGTTTTTTCAGGGCATTGACTATGAGCTGGAAGAGAGCAGTGCAAGATACTTTGTTAATGTCCTTCTCAATTATCTCATTCTCATGGGACAAATAAATCGAGCTCGATGTATTTGGAAAGTTGCTTACGAGAATAAGCTCTTTCCAAAGGCCATCGTCTTTGATCAACACATTGCCTGGTCCCTCGACGTTCGGAACTTATCAGTCGGTGCTGCTCTAATAGCAGTTGTGCACACTCTCCATCGGTTCAGGAAGCGAATGTTGTATTACGGAATAGTTCCAAGGCGCATTAAATTGGTTACGGGACCTACTTTGAAGCTTGTGATCGCTCAAATGTTGAGCTCTGTGGAATCACCATTTGAGGTCAGTAAGGTGGTTCTGAGAGCAACAGGAGACTCCGTGATGGAGTGGTTCAAAAAACCAATTGTCCAACAATTCCTTCTGAATGAGATTCCATCAAGATCAGATATTCTTATGCACAAGTTGAATACTCTCTTTCCAAGTTCAGCACCTGAAATTAGATCTCTTTCACCTCCCAAACCCCTAATTTCCCGGAATTCAGCATAATTGTAAACTGCGTTATCAGAATGGATTTAGAATCATCTGCTTTCCCACACATGTAAAACAATTTTGACCTGTAAGTTATTCCAAAGATTTTTGTACGGTTGATCAAAAAACAAATGATGACTGACCTTATGCTTACTTGTTGCATTTTATACAGTGTACCGTTAAATCTGATGGTCGTGTCTATTGCGATCTTCATTTTTTCCTACTTTACTCCAATATTCCATTACAAAAGTATATTCCATTACAAAAGTGTGAGAAAATGAAAAGTGCAATAGATACCATGAATATTTTGCAATATAAGAGAGATCCCTAACGCAATGCTATATGAGATGTGGTAAGTAAGTGTGCTTTATCGTAAGCAAATTGTTAGTTTTCATTTATTTTTAAGGACAGGTCGAAAATGAGTCATCTGTAAAAGATATCTCTTTTTATCTCATCCCCATTAGTTTTAGCTCATGCTACATAAGAGTGGCAATAAAAAGAACTATACAATTTCAATAATATCATCTGTATACATAGCTATAACACATCAAAATAAACAAGAACCTGTCACCACCCACTTCACTTATCTATATATAAAGAACTGACAGTTATTCACTACAATGTTATCACTTTCTTCACAAGATTGTGGACAGAACAAACACAGGACAATAAGACAATTCTGACACTGCCACTTCTATTTCCATTGTGTTTCCTCCTCCTCCTTCTCCCCCACCATGGCTGCCAAATCCTTGTGTCTGTTCATAAGGTTGTCTACAATGTTTTCCTTTTATTATGCTCTATTACTTGCTATCAAAATATGATAATTGTGAGAATACAAAACAAAAAAAAAAAGGCTAAGTAGTAGAAAATCTATATTGAAAAAGGCAAGATTGTAAAAATATACTATGAACATGTAAGGAATCCATCTTGTGTAATCAAATACCCTTCTCCACCTACACTTCTCCTCACCGCTTGATAAAGCTCAACCCATGAAGAACAATGCAAATCCTCTGTTCCCCACAAGAAAGTTGGATTGGGGCTTGCAGGACAAGCAGAAACCAAATCCAACACTGATGCAGCTGGTTTCAATTGCTGAGGGAAATTAAACGCTAAATTATCAACTTTGTGTTCATAAATTTTCCCATTTCGATCCACTTTATACCTAGAAGTCCCTTGAAATTCACCCCTAGCTTCCCAAGGAACCCTAGGAACACCCTTCAAGTTCCACCGAATCAATATAACGTTTTCAGAAGGTTGCCAAATCCTGTAAACCTCAATTCCAATCTCACGGAAAAGAATTTTGCCATGAAATCTCAAAGCCCAGAAGATGAGTTTGTACCTCTCAATACCAGTAAACGTGTTGAGAGGATCAGTAAAAGTTATATCGTCCCTGGAAAATCCCCAAGGGAACAACATAAGTAAGACGAGAGAAAGAAATGAAAAAGAAAAACAGAAATACGTTAAGAAGAAAGAAAAAGTACCTGTAAATGTCGTAATTGAGGTCTCTGGTGAAAATTAGAGGAAGGTCTTCACGAAGAGTTCTAACAGCGAGGCCGAGATTGACATAGAAGTCATCTCTAGGCTTATCGGAGCGGGAATCGGGAGAACCAGGGGGAGAAGCGAGTTGAGAGCCTTGAAGCTGAGGAGAATGAACGCTAGAAAGAGAAAGAGAAGGAGAAGAAGAAGAAGGAGAAGAAGAAAAGGGTTTGAAGAGAAGAGGATTGTCTTTGGATTTGGAGTGAAGGGAGAGAGAAGGGAAGAGATGAGGAAGAAGAAGCGCCATGGGAGTGAGGTTTGTTGGAGAAGAAAGGTTCAGTTATTGTTGTTTTGGTAATCCATGGCGGATTGGATTGGAATCACAAAGAAAGGAAGAAAGAGAGAGAAAGGGATTATTATTATTATTATTTTTGGTTTGAGGGTTGTGTGGTTTTAAGCGTGCCCATCTCACGCTCCCTCCCCTCAATTACTTTTACATATACAAACAGCACACAACTAATTCATTATTTTAAATATGTATTTATACTATTGAGACTTTAAAATTTTGCTTTGATTTCTTTTTTTGTCTTTTCAAAAATTATTTTAAATCACAAAACCATCAATAATATTTATAAATATATCAACATATCATCTATCTATAAAAAACCACAATAAATAACTAAAATTTGTATTCATCTTAATAGGCTGTAATATTTTGTTGTATTTTATAAATATTTTGATTCATTTTACTTTATTTAAAAATAACTTTTTTCTAAATCTTAGTGTCAATTATTTCCAATATGATAGATTTCCCCTATCCATCATCTACAACCCTATTGTTCCTCAAGAATATTGTATCATATTAAACCTTAAACTAGTAACTGTATCAATTTAAATCTCAAATTAATAATTATAGTTTAATTTTTACGGTGTATCAATTTAAACCCTCAACTTTCATAAATATGTCCAACTAAACCCAAGTAAAACATAATTGCAAGTTTAAATTTATACATGTTTGATGCAGTTATGAAAGTTTAAGGTTCAAGTTTTAAATTGATACAATTACTAGTTTAAGGTTTTGATATTTGTCCAAGTAATAATATATTAAAAAAAATAAAAAAGTAGATGAGATGTTTGGCCTAAGAGAAGTCCCTATTTGACTCAAAAGAGATTTTAAAGAGTTGTAAATAGCTTATTAATATTTTAAAGTGCAAATATAACAAAATTGATCGATAATAAACTTTATAGCTTATGGACTCTTAACAGCAATATAAGCTATATCACAAAAAATGAATTTCAAGAGATAAATCTAAATTTTTATTAAACTTGGAGTTTTTCTTTTTATTATATTACAATTTGATAATATTTTGGTCATAATTGTTATATTTATAATTACCACTTGGTTCGTATTTGGATTGACTACAAAAAAATATATATATATATATTATCAAAGAAAGTCAATTTTATGTAAACTATTTTAATAAAAACGATAAAAAAAACCAAAAAGTATTTCAAAAAGCAAAGAGTGATTGAACTAGATATTTCCATTTGAGTTCATTTTTCTTTTCATGTTTTTCTACATGAATTGTTAAATATTAACTAGCATCATTTTAATTGGTTCCAATTGGATAGATTTCATCTATTTTAATTGGACCAACTCGATTTTAGTCTAACTCCGTAATAGAGTAATTCGAAATAGAGTGTTTTGAGTTTGATTGAAAGGGTAAGACCCAAGAGAGATATGGATAAGATGAATATGGTTTTAATACAGCTTTTGCTATTTGGGTCTGTCTGTCTCTAATAGGATATTCCCTAAGAATCTGTATACAATTCAGCACATTCTGCCCTTCCTACTACTACTGCTTTTAGTTTTACCACCATTATAATTCTGTTTATCCAAATCAAGACAGGTACAACACATCTCAATTCTTCTTCCTTCCACGTTTGTTTCTTTCCCTTTTCTGAGTGATTACAATGCAATCACTCAAAACAATTTTTCTTGTCTTTGTCTAACCTCAGCTGGAAATGGAAGCAGGTGATGTATGCCTAGGCAAAATTAGATTAAAATATTTTTTAACTCACCAGATGATGTTACCTGTCTCAACAAATGAATGACACAGACATTTGTTTAGACTGAAAACAGTGTACTACTAGATCCCTGAGATATTGCATATACATTAGTTCATTCCACAACATATGAGAAGAAAAGAAATAATAATTTTTTTTTTTTTTAATCTCAGCAACTAATAGTATGGAGGTATGCATATTTCCAAGCATAAAATCATAATCTAACAAACGCTAAGCTAGTTTTATACCTGTATGTATTCACCCATACTTGGTTTTAGACCTGTTTGGATGGTTGAACAAGCAAGTTTCTGTCATTGTTTTCTACAAACTTAGATAAAATAATCGAATCATTTCGTCTGTCTCTTTCAACTAACCACTCGTCTTGAAATTGAACATCGACATCTCTGTACAACAATTCGACAAAAGCCATAAAAACCTAGTCAAGAAATCAGCTAGAATTCAAGGACATGCGTAAGGTGAAATTGAAAGGAAAGGAATAACCTCCTCAAGGCTAGAACTTTATAGTTCGTTCGCAGGTATTCGGCATACTTTGTAAGTGCGTCTTGTGCATAAGGTTTGCCCACAGTTCTGATTGCAGCAGCACTGAGTAGATTCTCCAAGGAACCGTGTTTCTTCAAGAGCTTCAATGCCGTTTTTCGGCCAAATCCTGGAGCAACATGTTGGATTCCTGGAACGCCATCTACCTCATCACCCATAATGCATCCTACGTAATAAATCACAATACCATACTTCAACATTTATTATTATTTTTATTTTTCGTCAGTAAGCACATGCATATATTTAAAAGGACTTGGTCGTTTTTAGATTTAAAAAAAAAATGGTACAAGTGTGCCTGAACTTCTCTTTATAAATGGTTCCTACATTCTATGTCTGTAGACAGAGTACTTACTAAGACTCAAGTCCGAGCACGGATCACAGTTGTACTGAGCTAGGTAGTGCCTTAAGGTGTAAAAGGACCATCTGTTCAGCTCTGGCAAAGGCATCACAAGCTGGACTTCTTCTGAAATCAACTGCTTGAAATCTTTATCTGGAGAGGCTACTACCACCCGAACCCCTCTTTGCAAAACTTGTTCCACAAGTGTAGCAATAACATCATCTGCTTCTTGACCATCAACCTTTACAACCTGCAAGATGTAGTTTCTTGGCATGAAAAAGACAATCGTTAACGTCCCTTAAAAAATTAATACTCAGACAGCAACAAATTTGTCCTAAATAATAGAGAGGTCAGCTTGCTTCAATTTACAGCAGCTAGTCCACACCACAATCAATAAGTTCAACCAAAAATGTCGCAAATTATTTACACTTAGACAAAAATCACATACTGGAACATTACAGCTTCTTAGAGCATCTCTTATCACTTGGTATGACGTTCTAAAGTTTCCCTTTGTAAATCTTTGTGTAGATGGTGGTCTCGTGAATTTGATCCGATGTGCTTTATATGAGGGTAACAACAGCCTGCGATGCTCACTACCTCCTTCCCCATCAAAAACCTGCAGAACCAAAACAAATTTGAAGAGTTGAAACACTACTGATTCTGATAACATTTCTTTATTAAGAGAAATTTATTCAAAGAAAACAAGTCTCACTCAAAGTCAAATATCTAGCTATCTGACAATGCAAATAAGAAAATGACAAAATCTAAGTTACAAGGCGATTCGGTACAGGGTAACGTAGGTAAGTTGTTAGGACTTTACCATGCAAGGGATCCCCCCAGAAAACATTCAAAGGTAGATTCGCTACCTCTGAACATAAGAGTTAGGAGAAATTAGATTCACAAAGAAAAATCGAAAAGCAATCATATCGCAGCCTTACATCGTTGTGTACATCCATCTCCTAAGTAATGAACTTCACTTACTCCAATAAAAGACCACAAAATAATGCCAGACTCAATATACTCCAACAAGCACTTACACTAAAGGAGAAATGAAGATCTCTTCTCAAAACTTTTGACGATGAGTTCCTAACATTTACTCAATGCACTAAGCATTGGTCCCAAAATGCTATTAAAGAAAGTGAGATCCAAAATTTTACCTCCCTTCCAGTAGTAGAAACAGTATTCAGCTGGAGGGCGGGCAGGGAGTCATATTTTATTCTCGGTTAAAAGTTGATCTCGTAATTCCCACACCACAAACAGTTGATTGCGGAAGCAAAAAGAACACACGGGCATTCAACATTTCAAATTTGGAAATGATCTAGAAACCTAAAATAGAAAACACCATTTGAACAAAGAACAACCTTTAAGTCATTGAGAAAATCAACCTATAAATTATGGACAGAAATACGAGACCTTATGTCATGTAATGTCCTTTAACATGTCTGCTCGACAACGGGACAATCATGCATACAAAAACAAAGTGAAAAGGCCCGAGTTAAAAATAAAGAGAAACATGCTTTTGTTTTCATCATCAAGACATTATACAGATGTCCGTCACTTCTGAAAGCATTTGGGCTCAGCTGAACTGTAGTTTCCCTAAATGACTATAGATTGGATCCAAAAATTGTTCGTGAGATGGGAGCACAAAGGCAGAGCTGAACTAAAACTCTTAACTCTTAATAGAGCTTATCTGTAGCTGTCCCATTTGGCTATAGAAGGGCAATATAATTTTCATTGATGGTTTATAATTAAATGCTTTGAATCAGTTGCCAAGAAAATTCATAGAATCTCAATCCTAGCCAATATGGATTGAACCCAGAAAAATGAATACGTTCAAACATTGGAACCGGAATCCACAAGAAAGTATAAAAATTAGGCCCCAACTCAGTAGCGTGTACAAAATCAAACATACTAATCGCTCGCCATTACTGATAATAAATGCAATACAGAGACGATGGCACTTACAGCAATAACAGGATCACTGTGGCTAACTTCCTCGAAGAAGATGGAAACCCAGCGACCAAAACTGTGCAAACTAGGTTTGTTACCTTGGTAGCATATAGGATTTACATCCAGGAAAAAAACCCTTCCCGTTCTTGGATTATCAGCTTCAATTCTTGGCTGAAACTTCCCATCATCTGTTTGATTAAAAACCGCAGAAGTAAGACGAGAAGATGGTGCAAATGCAGTTAGCTTCAGCGGCTTCGTTCTCCATGTATTGGGTTTGAGTGCGGATTCGGGTTTCAGAGTTCTTGAGGGTAAGGAAGTACGCGATGAAGAGTTCAAAACTGGCGGAAAATTAACGCCAATGTTGGCGCTCGCCTCGGCCATTTTAGTACGGCTCCCTATCGGGAAAAGTGATGCGGAAAAAGCGGAAATTTAGATCAGATAGATTTATGGATTATTATTATTATTATTATTGTTATTGTTATTGTTATTATTATATAGTACAATTTTAGTATTGTTGGTTAACTATTTTGTTTTTTTTTTTTAATATTTAAAAATTTAGTCCATTATTTATAATTTTACAATAATTTATATATTACGTATGATGGTTGAATTTTTAACTTTTGGCTTGGTTTTTTAAACTATTCATAAAATGTAGATAACAAAGAAAGAAAATTTGAAGTAAAAATAGTGTCTATAGGCTTATCTTTTTTTTAAAAAAAAACAAAACGATTACTAAATATGGTCTTAATGTTCGAAATTTCAATTAGGTGTGTCTATTAATAAGATATATATATATTAAATCACCAATCAATTAGATAAAATTAAAACAAGTTTAGAATTTAATATAGACGAGGAAAATTTGAACTTTGACCGGATTGGAAATATACCTTTCAAGTCTTTTAAATTATGTTCATGTAGATAAATAGTGTATTTGCAAATAATGTAATACGTTAAATGAATAATATCGTGGTAAATATGAACATTACTTGATTGATTAAGTTCTATTTCATCAACTAAAAAGTCAAAAAAGATAGCTCGTCAACTAATATTAAGGTGCTCATGACTTGCTTTTGTTACAATATTTATTGTTACAATTTTTACTAAGATCTCTTGTTTCTATCACATCCTTGAAGAGGTGAATAAAACTGCTCATGCTATTACAGTGATTTTTTCTCATGATTGTTTTTTTTTTATCCTGGAAAGATGCATTTCCAACTTGTGTTCCCCCTCTCATCCAGGATGAGAAAGTAAGAGTGTAGTTTTAGTTGGTTCGTTCGTCTGAAAAAAATTATAAAGTCAGAAGTTCGAACTCTCACGTTAATTATTCATTGAACTAAAAAAAAGTTAAAAGTATCATTTTGGTTCATGTTTTTTATCTTTCACTTCATGTTAGTCTTTGTATTTTTAAATATTCAAGTTTAATCTTTTGTTCAATAAATCTAAAATATAATTCCAATCGTTAGTTTATTGTAGATATTATTTATATAAAAAATGTCTATATTAACATTTTTTATAACATTTAAAAATATAGTATGATTTTGAGAATTATTGTAATGAAAACGGTTGAAAATATTTACAAAATATAATAAAATTTGATAAGCAGGGTTAGGGTAATGAAATGAAATGCAAAAAGCAGAAGGGTTAAAATGGTATTTTAACACAAATAAATAAAATATATTAAGAAAAGTATATATAATTTAATATTTGGTAACGAAATTTGGCTCCAAATGCGTTTGTAAATGAGAAAAACCATGACGGTTGGTCACTTCCATGAGGGAGCAAGAGAGAGAAATCGCATCCTTCTTGTAACCATAACGCAACGCACCATCGAAAATCCTCAATCCATTCCTTTTCTCTACGTTTCATGATCATCTCTCTCCGTCAATCCATAATCCTTGATCTTCATCACTGAATAATCCAAATTTCTCTTTGTTTATCATCTTGTCCCCGCGATCCAACCCTTCCCTCTGTTTTTCCTTGATTTTCCCTCGTCTTTTTTGGTGCACCACCGCCTTTTTTTCTCTCCGATGATACCTCTTTCAACCGCCTTCATTCTGATTAGCATGGTCGATTTGATGGGGCTACATTGAGTTTGCATGGATCGTATGGAATGGATGCTTTTCGATTTATGAGTTCTTATTTTCAACTGCTCCTTCAATTTCAGCCATGGCGGTTAGTGGGCCGGCTTCCAGTTCGGAGAGACCCTGGAGTGACCCTCGCAAAGGCATGTCCAGTGATAACATCAAGGGTTTGGTCTTAGCTTTGTCTTCTAGTTTCTTCATTGGTGCCAGCTTTATTGTCAAGAAGAAAGGCCTTAAGATAGCCGGGTCTTCTGGTGTTAGGGCAGGTGGTGAACGCACTTTGTTTTATTATCCCTTCTCTTTTCAAACGTTTCGTCTCAGATGAATGTGTGATTTTTGGATCCATTTTGATTGCCTTTCCTTACTGATCTTAATCTTTACCTGGCAGGCGCTGGCGGTTATTCTTACTTGTATGAACCATTATGGTGGGTCGGCATGATAACTAGTAAGGTTTCTTCAATCTACATGGTTTCTGCTGTTTTTTAAATTAAAGGTTTCGTTGATTAGAAATTATCTTGAGAATTATTGTAAGCCCCCCAAGAAGAAGTAACCATTGAAGTTATTCTATCTGTTTAGCATTTATAAACTAGTAGATGATCAATGGTACTGAAGTATTTCTTCTGTTCTGGTCCTCGGTGGCTAAAACATTGATAAGCGGATGCATTTAGGTTCTTGCTTTTGATATCAGTGCCTTGGGAATATATTATCCATGTGTTTGTGTGTGTCTTTAGACTAAGATAACCTCTCTAAGTTCGCTCCATTTCGTGGGTAGTAATTATTGGCTTCTGATGCTTTTTCATTCATTCTTCTGTTCCAAGTTAGATAATGTCCTCTTTTTCCAGTTTCCTTGCTTCTTCAGTTATTTCTATATTTGTCCCTAAATTTCTTCGTAGGTGGATTCTTCTTTACAATTAAGAGAATACTAGAGAGAATTATTTGTTGCATTATGATCTCCGTTTCCTTTTGCATTTCATTTTTAATTATTAAGCTGAGATGTCCTTACTTTACTAAAACCTTGAGTATTAAATATTTCATCAGAAAGTTTGTATTCTAATGGATGTATTTTCACTTGGCAGTGGTTGTAGGAGAAATTGCTAATTTTGCAGCTTATGCATTTGCACCAGCCATTCTTGTAACTCCCCTTGGTGCACTCAGTATAATTATCAGGCAAGAGGACAAAACTGTCGTTGTTTTTAACGCATTTTGGCATTCACCGTGTTTTGACCATTTTGTGGCATGTTATGTGCAGTGCTGCTCTTGCTCATATTATATTGAGGGAGCGATTAAACATTTTTGGTATTCTTGGTTGTGTGTTATGTGTTGTGGGTTCGACAACAATTGTTCTGCATGCACCTCAAGAGCGTGAGATAGTATCTGTCAAGGAAGTATGGGATCTTGCGACAGAACCAGGTATACACTAAAGGACATTTTATTTCCATTACCACATTTGAATTTTTTTTAAAAAACTTGTGTGAGTATCAAATATCTTGATGGCTTCTCTCCTTAATGTAACTAGTGCATGTTTTCTGTAGCTTTCCTTCTGTATGCTGCTTTGATGATAGCCACAACTCTCGTACTCATAACACACTTTGTACCTCGTTATGGGCAGACATATGTAATGGTCTACATAGGGGTTTGTTCTATTGTAGGGTCACTTTCGGTATGTAGTCAGTTTTTCATCTGTTTCTTTCTTCCTTTTAGTGCTTACACAGATCTATTTAAAGTTTCTGAAGCCGCATTGACAGGTTATGAGTGTTAAAGCACTTGGCATTGCCCTGAAGTTAACATTTTCTGGAATGAATCAATTAACATATCCTCAAACTTGGGCATTCACAATGGTTGTCATTACATGTGTGATCATTCAAATCAATTATCTAAACAAGGTATCCATCTTTTTTATTTGAAAGCATTAAAATAATTATTTAACCACTTTTGCCTTTTGAGGAATCATCAACTAGTGTTCGAGTTTAATTGTTTGGTAGTTGGCACAATAAAGTTGGTTAGCTGTATACATATGTTGGTTATTTCCAGCATGCTGTATGGTTGAAGTTGGCACATTCTTGGCAAAATCCTCTTGTACTATTTCAAAATGAATTTCTGAATCTTTTGGTATGATCAATTGTCAGGTTGTGAGAAATAGTCACAAGTATTAAGCGATACCATGTTCTGAAATCCCAAAGTTCCTGCATTGAAGGGATTGAAAGTTTCATTAGGTTTCTAGTCAGATATGCTTGATAAATGAATTACAAATTAATAAAGTTAAGCAATGTGCCATGCGAACTTCTAAATATACAACTTCAATTAAAAATTATGACATTATCATAATTTTCCTAATCAAACATGTGAACTGAGAATACAAACTATCAGGCTAAAACCTGGAAGAGATGAAGATTTCTCCTTAATTTTAATGACCAGTCTGATTATGTTTTTAAAAAAGAATTTGAAATTTTCTGATGGTATTTTATTATTGTAGGCTCTTGATACTTTCAACACTGCTGTAGTATCCCCTACATACTATGTGATGTTTACAACATTGACCATCTTGGCTAGCATAATTATGTTTAAGGTAAAGACATTTAGCTCTTATTTTCCCTTGGCTTCACAAAACATTATTGATTTCTCCCGTCTGATGAATAGAGGCGACAAATGCATTAAGTTTAAGATTTTCACTTGTGAGTTTGACAAATATTCCTCTTCTTTTATGCTTGTATTTCTACTTTTGGGTGGTCAATTTTGAGGGAAATCAAAGTTGTTTTCCATGAGCAGCTTTTTGTTCATAATTTCAAATAGACTTAACTGTTGTATGGTGCTGTTGCCTGATTTCATGTAATTATGGAGGCTATTAGTAAGCCAATTGTCCTGTTTGCTTATTATGTATGTTCTTTCTTCTAAAAAGAATCATGTTTTTAATCAATAATGTTTGTAGGTTGGTAGTTGTCTTTTTAGATACCGTCCTATTGTCTTGGACTTTCCTTTATAGTTGTGATTTTTTTACTCTCATTTTTCTCAAATGAAAGCTAGACTTCCCTTCCCATCGAAAGGAAAAAATTTGGTCAAAAGAATGCTCAAGTAAGGTAATTGCTTGCAGTTGGTCTTTAAGAACATTGGACAGTAGCTATCAGTATCAAGATTCGATGAATTAAGTTCAAGGCCATTAATTCATGTGGATATGTGCGATCTAAAATAAATCCAAAAGTATATAAACCTGTGAAAAGCTTGTCATATGCCTAGCATGTTTTATCATTTCTATCAACAATTTGAGCTCTGGGGTCAATTGAGAGAGGTGGGAGGGCCTGTTTCCTTGAATCTTAATAGAATAACTAAAAGTCAGTCTCAACCAAAGCACAAGATCAATGCACCCGATAGAGGTTAAGGGAAATGATAAAGATTTGAAGCAACCTTCTCAGGGAGGCATTGTGGCAGTAACTTCTGTCTATTATATTTTCTCTTTTAAGGCATTCTCACCTTAAAAGAGGATGCCTTTCTTCTCATTTCAGTCAAATGTTTCATCTTATGTGCTTCCACATTAAATTTCATCAGCTCATCTCCTTTTTCATAGTGTGCTCAACAGCATCCAAAGGATAATCGTGTTAGGATCCCACCTAACAAGAATTATCTCAAGAACAAAGGATGAACTCAAGAATAGTTACAGGACAATCAAATATGAAAATATATGAAATATATGCTAGAATACCACAAGAACAAATAACCAAGTAACCCCTAGCCTATCGAGAGGGTTAGACTCTCCCAAATTACCTTACAAGGAAATCAAACAACAAAATTCTTCACCCCCCTCCTACTATTTATAACTAAAATGCCCTACCCAACCGACTATCCAATTACTAAAATGCCCCTTATACTAATCCTACAAATACTATATTAATAACCCCATATAGCTCTAACTAGGTCCCATACAAATCGCTGTTTTGATGAAACATGGGCTGATGGATCTTCAACTTATATTTCCTTAAATGGGAGTAGTTGAGTTTTAGTGATAAATGAATAGACACTAAAGAATGCTCAAAGGATGAACACTTCCAGGGACAAGTGATAAATGAATAGACACTAAAGAATGCTCAAAGGATGAAAACACTTCCAGGTACAAGTGATAAATGAATAGACACTAAAGAATGCTCAAAGGATGAAAACACTTCCAGGGACAGAAAATGATAATAATAATATTAACAATAACTTACGAATGTAAAAGCTTCCCAATTTAAATAAAAATCCTGAAAAGAACACCAGTGCCTTGGGAAGAGAACATTAAGTAGAGGCCTTTAATCCAGCTGACACGAAACAATCTGCAAGCAAAGATAATTAAATTTCTTACGAAGCAAGACATCACAAAACTCCCAATACTGCTAAAATCCACTCAACAAACCCTCTAGAAAAACCCGTTACCAAAGTCTTAATTTAAAGTGAGATCCACACTCCTCCAAACAATAGAAATGCTGAGCCAGCCAAAGGGTGTAGTGAGTTGGAGAATGGAAAGATTTGTTTGAAAACCTGCCTGTAGCATAGCAACAACCATATGTAATATCCAAGTTCTGTCAAACACAAAGCAAAGCAATTAGGTTCCAAGACAATGACCACATTCGACTGTGCATGGCATTGTGGATGGGAAAAGGTACTTCTCTTGAGCTTCGCCTATTGTACTTGAAAGAACTCAAGGCAGGAAGTGCCAATCCAATATCAGACAGAACTAACCTGCAGCCAATCCGCATTTTAACACAATGTTGCCTAGACACGCCAACCGTTCTCTAGCAAAAGACACCCCATGAAGTTGGCAGATAATTCGTGCTCTAAAGAATAGTGAATATGACATTTGGATGCCCAATGTGGTCATTCCAATTCCGAGTGTAAAACAAGAATGTTTTTAAAGCACCAACATTAGGTATGGTTGAATACTTTGTTCATCATTGATGAGAAAGTGGCCTTGGGGTGTTCATGAGGCTGAACATTGATCAACATTCAGTTAACATACATGATATCTATCGTGTGTGCTTTTCTGACTACCTGTCCTCTGTACTCCCTACTCTTTAACATAAATTTGTTGGCGACCTAATTTTAGGGGTCTAGCTCGAATGATATGGTTACTCCATGTAACTCATCTTTAACCAGGACTAGAAACTTGACTATCAGACTGACCATTTCCTTATCAAGAGCATATCATTTTTCCTTCTAACAAATAATACATGGATGAAAAAGGCGCTTACATTTCCACATGATACCATATGATATCATTAAGGAGAAACAATGGAAGATTCACATTTCTTCCATTGATATCTATAGTCTGCAACTATTCTGATCAGTGATCAATTGATTGAATTCACTACAAATGCTCATGAATTTCTAATTGTTGTGCGCTCTTATTCATACAAAGTACCAAACTGCGCTTTCGCTTTTCATTCTCATTACTTCATTACCCTTTCCTTGTTGTCTTTTCCTATTTTAATTATGTGTGTACAATGTACTTGGGCGTCTATCCTTTGGTCGTTATTATACTTTGAACAGTGGTGAACTATATCTATTTCCTTTTTAATATGTTTATTCTTAACTTTTGGGACTCATCGGGAAGAATTTTCATTATTGATGCTGATTAACATGTTCCTTAACTTCTTATCAGGATTGGGATGAACAAAGTGCAATCCAAATTTTCACACAAATGTGTGGTTTTGTGACAATTCTTGCCGGTACTTTTCTTCTTCACAGAACGAAGGATATGGTTGAGGGTGGGTCATCACTTCCTCCTTTCATTATTTCAATCCGTATCAGTTACAAAATATCTCATAATTGAAGTTTTGTTTCATTGTAGCTTCGACAACACCATCTTTTTCAATGCGACTTTCTAAACACATAGAAGATGGTTGTGAACTCGAAGCCGTCCCACTTCAGCATCAAGCATCATTATGATAAGATTAGACATTAGTCGTTAGATCTGCGAATTCACTTTTATCGCCATGTCACATTTCGTGCATAAAATGTTAGGAGAAGCTACAACCACTATTGGCTTTGTGATCGTGAACATTGTTGGATAAACTTGAAGGGGATAAAAGCATGGCTGTGGAAGGATGGTAATCTCTTTTTCTTCCTTGAAACTCCTTTTAAGGAATAGACTCTTTTAAGGAATCTTTGGCCTATAGAGTGGCTTGGTAGAGCAAGCTGGAAGGACCAATTTACATACTTGATTAAACTTCACTCATGGACTCCCTTTTTCTTCACTTCTTTCTTCATTTAACAGAAATTCATTCCAGCATTGCCCACTCAAAATGTGTACTTAGTTACCATTTGAATCTATAAATATCGTCGTTGCATTTATTTAAAAATGACCCTACAAAACAATTATTAATTGCTTCAATCAACTATCATTTTTTGTTTGGGTTTTTTAATGCCTAAACTTTCATATAAGTAATAATTTAGTTCAAAAATTTTTGTTTGTAACGATTTAGTCTTTATACTTTAAAGTTAAGATCTTTTGTATAAATAAACCGATAAACTAATTTAGAGACTCAATATTTTTATAAAATACAAAGTTAAGGACTAGGATTAAATTATCTCAATTTTAAAAGTAGAAGAATTAAATTGTTATATATACTATACCTTAAAGATTAAATTGTTACAAAATTGAAAGTACAAATGACTAAATCGATTAAATTTATGAAACTAATTTATTTTTCCATTAATAATTTTGTTAGAAATTGGAGGGAAGTATGAAGAATAAAATCATTTGATGGCCTAATGTTTTTGGAATGTTACCATCCAAAAGCATCTGGCAGTGACAATGCACCACAAGGAGATGACTGATAGAGTTTAAAACTTTTGAAAATTAACACTTTTGGTAACTTTCTCTTTTTCCTATTTTCTGAAGTAAAGAAAACATCCAAAAGAGAGAACATTGGTAGTGGGTGGGAAATGAAATAGCATAAACCCTACAAATTTGTCTTAATTTATTTATTAAATTAATAATTATAATTTTTTTGTACAAACAATTCATACCAACAATCTATTTCCCCACTCTATAAGTTTTCACCTAATACATCCAAATAACAGCTTTTCTGGAACTACTTTGTCAATTTTAAATATTTGAGTTTTTCTTTTTCTCCTAAACTCCTAATTTTGGACTCAAATTATCATTATATTTCAAAATTTTCATATCTTTCAACTTTCTTCCCAAACTGCGTTATAAATAAAGTTGAACACGTTATTGATATAAAGTGTAGAGATCAAACGTCAATTCGAGCATAGCTTGATAGATAATTATCAATTATTATTTTAAAGATCGATGGTTCAACCCTCAACTCTTTGTAATTGTTGAACTCGAAAAAGAAAGAAATTAACACCACTAAATATGTGTTGGTTTATTAGGTTAAATTACAAAAACAAATACCCTTAAATTTTGTAGTTTAAGACAAACTTTTAAAAGTGAGTAAAAGATACTCTTATCGTTAGTTTAAAAAATATAATTTAGGGTAAGTTATAAAAAAAATACCCCTAAAATGTTGTGTAAAAAATGCTCTTAAATTTTCAAAATGGGTTAAAAGATACTCTTAATGTTAGTTTTGGACGAAAACGGTTAAAGTTTTGTTCAACTTAAAAAAAATTCAAAAATACTCTCATTGATCCAAATTTTACACCAATTTCACCAACTAAAATAAAAATAAAAAATTTAATTGAAAAAATACAGTCCACAAAATCTGAGAAAAATTCTAAATGAAAAAAAAATCATACTTAAAACTAGTCAATAAAAAAATGTGTTTGATTATTATTAACACACTAAACTTTTAAAAATACAAATTTCAAAAGTTTCAAAAATACTCTTAAAACTTATAGAAAAAAAGTTCAAAAAAATGCTTTTGTTGTTATATAGCTCAAATAACTAATATCATCTTCTTTTTTTGTTTTTTTTCGCTCCTCTCTTCTTTAATACAAACAAATAAATAAATAAAATTGCACACTTTAGTAAACTATATTGATTCTAATAAGAATATAGAGAATAATACAAACACCAAGAGATTTTAAGATTTAAATATTTTAATGAAATTGTATGTTAGTAGTTTAGTGTGTGTTAGTAGTCAAATACATTTTTTTAATTTGACTAATTATTGTTTTGCGGAGAAATTTTTATTTCAAAATTTTGTGAGATTTTGTGGAAGTTCATGTCTTAACTCTAAATTTTGGTTTTTTTTTTTTTTATGGTGAGAAATTCTATGTAAAAATTGGATCAATAAGAATATTTTTATGTTTTTTTTTTTAAAAAAAAGTTTAGGAGTATTTATGAAACTTTTCAATAGTTCAATGATATTTTATAAATAAAACTTTAACGGTTTACATCCAAAACTAACGAAAATGATAGTTTGAACCATTTTTTTTAAAGTTTAAGGTCATTTTTAAAACTTTTAAAAGTTTAGAAGTATTTTTGACGCAAACTATACAAATTTCATAGCGTTTTTTATACTTCACTCTATAATTTAATTTCAATTAGGGTGGATGAGGCCATATCATGAAGTACTTTATAATGCAAAAAGTGATGGCCACCTGCCCTTCAATGCCTTTCCTTAAATTGGTGGAAGGACAATTGACAAACCAATTTGCTTCATATGGATGTAATTACTTCCATTTGTGATGTGAACTTATCAAACTCAAAATCATATTTTTAGTTGTCGTGATATCCTTTTCCCAATCTCCTTTGTCAACTCCATGATTCAATGTCTTTTTTGTTCTATAAACAATCTCAAACCCTAACTTAATCAAATCCATTTCAACCATTTCCCCAATATTCTCAATTTGCTGACCAAATCTACCTCTAAATCCACAGCCATGGAAGCTCAAGAAAACTTAAGCTTCCAACCCATCAATGGCGGCTCCACCCCCATTACTGAATCACCTCCTCTTGCATCAAAATCAATTGACCACCAGGAGAAAGAAGATCAAAGTGATGGAAATGTCGATTGTTCTTTGGAAATAACAAGTAATGGAGGTCATAGAAAGAGCAATTCTTGCTCAGGCGATAGCAGAAGGACTAGTGAGATAGCAATTGATAGCGACAATGAAGAAGATGAGAGGATGGATATGTTGTGGGAAGATTTCAATGAAGAATTGCTGAAGAATTTGAGTTCCAGATTTGGGTCTCATCGGTTGCCGGATCTTGATGACTTGGAGTCAGAGGAAGCAATGGAAGATGGCAGCAGCAGCAGCACGATGCTGTCGGCAAGGATGGCGAGTGTGGTAGTGATAATGAAGGTGCTGAAGAAGCTTCTGTTTTTACACAATTTTCGCAGGAAGCTCAAAGCTCGGACATGGTGATTGGGAATAAAGGATTCAAGAAGCTTGGTCTTTGCTGTGTGTTTTGAAATTTTGGGATGAAATAAAGATGAATTTGTTTGGTTAAAATATTAGAGGAATGCCTTTTTTCCAATTTCCATATATACAGTGTGAACAAGTGTAAAAGGAAGCTATCCTCTTTTGATGATATGTGTATCATTCATCCATTCGAGGTAATGTAAATATAGTTACGACCTTACTTGAACATGATTTGTTCTATCTTTGAGTTTTAAAGTTAAGAATATCAAGACTTGTCGTCGAGAAAATACCCCAAATAACGATATTAGAGATTGTGTGAAGATGTGTATAGTGTAGTTAGCAATTCCAAAGACACATAAAAAACTTACTGCCAAAACGAATCAAATGGGATCCTGTGATCAAAGATTACACCACCATATAGAAATGAGATATCAAACTTGCAAAAGCATCCAACAGGTATAGAACGAAACATAAAATTTTCTTCAAATGAACTTCATATCAATCGGCTTGTGAGACCTAGTATTACACAATTTATATTGTCACAGAAATGGTACAAATGAATTTGAACTCTCTTACCTCCAAATGAGGCAATGAATAGAAAGTAAAATAGCCATTAGTAAAACAATAGTGCAGCTCCCAGCCTTCCTCCATGGAGATGTTAAGTAATAACTGCATCTTCAACTCTGTGTTTAACAATTTGCTGGTATAAGATGTTCAAAGTTTGTAAATCTCAATAGCAAAATTTGGTTTAGGACTGGCAGCTTTGTCCATCACTGTTGGACCAAGGATATATGTATATACTTCAATACTCAACAAGCACTCAAGAGGTGTATTGCCAAGCGAATTATGTCGAACCAGCAACCATAACAATATATAACACATTACTCCATTGCATTTTTATGAACAATTCGCTTCTCATCTGACCTGTGACGAAATAATTTCGCTATTTTTCTTCGTTCGCAATCCTGCAAAAACAGGTTGAAGAAATTGTTAATACTATAGGTTCCAAATTTTTAGTATCCTTTTCCTATGTTTCACTTGAGCAGTTTGTGGATCTTCTGTGAATGAGATTACAGTGAACATGGAATGGATATTCCGCAGATTTGCTCACCTTGAACATATTAAGATAAAAAGGCTTTCCAGGATTCATCCTTCTTAATTTTTGGTATGTGTATGCAAAACTTAGTTGATCTCGGGGTGTAAATTTGTCGACCTCATTGAACCATAGACAAGAGAACAGATTAGACATTGGAGTGTGAGCTCTAATGATGAAAGACCCTTCAGGCACATCTGCATTTGTGGACAGGAAAAGAAAATGTCAACAACACAAGAATGAAGCAATGGGGGTAAATAATAACATGCAAATTACTCCAGAAAGAGAAGGAACAAGAAAAAGCTCTTGACAACATACTGCTGGGAAGAAGCTTATTTACGTCTGACGCATTAAACCTCTTCAATCCATCAGCTTGGTAAAAGGCAAATTGTTGATCTATGATAGTATGGTTATACTTGTTCAATCTCTTATTCTGAGCCACCTCTTCCCATACACAATGTCTGTCGTAGTGATTTGAAATTGCAAATTCATAACCCTTTCGCCACAAGAAGTATTCCAAAATTAGCAGAGGGTCATATTGAAGCCGTAACTTACTATCCAACCAGATTGAATACCTGAGAAAAGTTTGTGAAATATTAGACACAAGTGCTGAATCTTGTTCACATAAAATAACCAATTATCTAAATTAGAATTCAGAAAAAACAGAAAGAAAATTTCAAGCGAATGTCTTCAAGATAGCTCTAGTGGGTGGGGGGGGGCAGGCATTTAAATAAGCCACATGGACATATGGCGGCATTAAGAAAAGTGAAAATGCGAACCCAGTTTTTCAAAGACCAATTCCACAATAAATTCCAATGACCAGCATTTGGAATAGGTAACAGAAGAATATATTCTTCGAGTTCAAGGAATACACAAGCATATTAGATCTTAAAAATAAAATCTCCAATTGAAAGGACATTGGGACAAACAACCTACAACACCCTACAGGAAATCTGAAAAGAGTGAAGATGGTTAATCTCAAGTGAAGAATAGAAAGAAAGTACTTCTACACTGAAAAATCCAGGCGTTCTCTTATATAGCAAGTTCCATTATCAAAGAAGCATTTCTAATAGAAAAAATACATATATATTTTACTTAATAAAAATAAAATGAAAAGAGGAAGGAAGAAAAAAGAACCCTCTAAAGCTTATGGTAATTGGTAAGGATATTGAGCACCATTTTCAAACATTGTTATATCTCACCTTGCGGAAGGAAAAATTCGATGTGGCAATAATTTTGGTATTTTCCCAACTCTTCTCATATCAGTGTACGGTAAATTTTTAACCACAACAACCTTCCATAGGCCAATAAAACCCATTCTATCCACTGTTTGACCTTCCGATGAAAGAGTCTCCAAGGTAACTTCATCCATAAACATGACAAAGCAGACATTTTTTCTTGAGAAACGAGTAACCTGAAACAAAGGCAAACTAGACTCAACTACTGTCTGCCGTAAAATATTATATGTTCATGTATAATATGGAATTTTTAAGAGCATATTTGCGTAAATTTTTTACTTGCATGCACACATAAGCAAAATAAGGAGAAGACATTCACGAGCAAAGAAGAAAAAAAGCAATGGAAGAAGCAGAATATAGGAGGTGTAAATAAAGAGAACATTGAGTAAAGCTTGATGACCCTAAAAATCTCAAAAGGAACGAAATAGACACCAAGCTTCCTTAAAAGCAGTTCAACAGCATGGTTTTCCAGTTCTGTGCTATGTGACCAATAACATATATAGCATGAGACAATCAAATAAAATGGATAATGAAATTGTATTTCTGAAGGCAGGAGAAAAGGTTCGTTGTAGAATCAGAACTTGTCATCTTTCATTTTACATTTGAACTCCTTTGTAGGTTGATTTAGAATTAAACATTAGATGCAAAGTGCTAACTAGAAAGAAAGGAATATTATACCGTTTTCCCAGTAGGTGATCTCAGGTGGTCCGAATTCCCGAAAATACAGGAGACCACGGCAATGTGACATCTACTGATATAATTGGAATCATCTTCTGCCAGATCAAAACCTGTACTTGAGAAACTTTTAGGACCTTTCACAAAGCCACAATTTATCTTTTGATCCTGAGCATAAAATGATGTCTCTCGTTCTTGAGGAGTTTGATGCCCTGCAAATCTAGGCATCCATTTTTCTTGATTACTTGGCTCTTGTTCTGTGTCAGTGTATTGCAAGGTGAATCTAACAAATTTTTTACTTTCTATAGGTTCAGGAATTTGTGCAGTAGAGTTCAAGAACTTCATCTCACACGATGAACCTGCCAGTTAGAGTATCAACATATCAT
This sequence comes from Cucumis cinereus, assembly GCA_037974625.1. Lineage (NCBI taxonomy): Eukaryota > Viridiplantae > Streptophyta > Magnoliopsida > Cucurbitales > Cucurbitaceae > Cucumis > Cucumis cinereus. The sequence continues at coordinate 496,604 of JBBPDJ010000014.1, forward strand.
TTTAAAGAACATTTTTCTCGGATCCTAATAAAAAAAAAGTACTGAAGAAAAATGTCATATTCCAGTCATCGATGCATAATACTAAAGATAAGCTATACAATATACATATCGAGATTTCTTGTCCGATATGCATATGAATCTAGAAAGAAACTGTTTTGCATATGATCCATTAAACCCTCTAATTTTTCACATAGCAGTACCTGAAAATTTTCGATGCTTTGGCTTCTTTCTCGGATCCAATTTTGATCTCTTTGTATGCCGACCATTAGTGACACTAACATGTTTAGAGTTTTGATTAGCCTTATCAACATTCTGGGAACTTGACGTATAATCCTCATCAAATGAATGGTTGGAAGTCTCAACATTCTCATCCTCTTGCTGATACTTGGTTTCTCCATCATCCACATTTAGGGATTTCCCATCGTCATCATTGTGGGGGTTTTCATTTTCATCAACATTGACTGATTTGCCAGAATCTTCCTCTTTCAAACTTGTTGAATCGGAATGGTCCCCTTTCTCACGCTCTGTATCATCATCTTCTTCCATAGCATGACTTTTACTATCACTTCCATTTCCATACTCATCATCTGTATCAATAATGTCATTCCAATTTTCTGAATCATCTTCATCAGATACCTGGTCGTCTTCATTTCCTTCTTTTTCCAATTGACCCGAGGTTTTTACTGAGGCCTCATACTCAGCTTCATACTTCCTCAACTCCTTACGACCAGCTTCATTATATAGTCCAATGTCTTTCCTATCTAAACTGTTTTGAGAATGTCCAAGAGATGGTTCTCTTTGGTCCTCACTCACTTTCACTGGAACATCACCCTTTTCAGTAGCCTTATTGATAGTAGCCATATGTTCCACCACATCCTCATTGTAATCTTGGTCCCTTCTCCTATCATCCCCATCCCAATACCTCGAATCACGGCCATGCTTAACTAAACCATTACCAAACCTGACTTTGGTTGTTTCCGTCCGAGTAACATTCGCAAGGAAATCAGGGTCGTTCTTTAAGGCATCATCCTCAACGTTGGAGTTACTAATCTCTGCATCAATGCAGTATGAATCAGTTAAAGGCTATTTAGATTTCACAAGGACTTCTGTAACCAGAAAATAAACAGACATCAACCAAATGACCCAAACAAAATAATTAGAGCAGCAAACAAACCCATATTCAAACTATTTGACATCGGGAATACACATAATTTCACAAAGTAATTCTCTGCAACAAACCCATTCTAGATTGAGGGTGATAGAAAATACTAATTTCAAAGTGACCAATAGGTATTTTCAAGCCAGGAGAAAAATAGAAAGGCTTGCCACGAGCGTGAGGACTGATTGATATCAATTCCAATGGAACCATTGAACTAGAAAAGGTGAATTTCTACATCCCTAACATTCCAAATCCAAATCTGTACTCCATGTTATTGCATTCTCTTTTTCCTAGCTTCTTGCGATGTTTATCTCTCCACCATAAACTAAAAAAACCCAGAAAGAAGAAAGTAAAACTGACCTTTGGTGTCTCTCAATAAATAGAAATAAGCTAAAACGGTGACGACAAGAACAAGCGAGAGAACAAAGACAATCGCCCCAACGGAGATCCCTCTGCCCTTATCGGACCGAGCTGCTCTACGAGCCCTAGCCTGCTTATAAGCCGTAGAACGAATTCCAACCGCAACATGATCGGAAACGCCATTGTTGGTTGAATGAAGCGCATCATGTGAGCGTGGTCCATATCTTTCCGTCCCCGACTGCCTGTGCTGGGCCATTTACATATTCAATCATCAAACCCCAGCAAGAAACCGCTTCTCTTACTCGAAAAAGGAAGAGTTGAAGTTCACTCTTCGATTTCTGCACAATTGGGTGAAACAAAGATCACAAGAAATCGGAGAAATGGAGGTGTATCACGAGTAACTCGACAGATCTGAGATTTGAGAGTATGATTAAAAAGTGGGATTTTTTTCTCAGCATTAATATAAGAATCAGTCGAGTTTATCAATGGCGGATGGGTTTGTGTTTGAATTGAAATGTTACTCTCACGAAACTCTGCAATCGTTGAATTCAATCCAACAATCAACCAAATCTGAACTCTAATTGTGTTATTAGAAAAACATTAGGCTAAATAATCGCAATCATTCAAATATTAGTTAGATTGTAAATTAATTAATTAATTATCTAAATCTAAATCCCCTTTTATTTTAAATTTGATATTAAATAAATAAATAAATAAATAAACTCTAAAGTTACTAAAAAAGGAATAATTGAGGTCTCTAAAGTTTGTTGGTAAAGTTTTTATACAAAATAAGAGATTATTCAGATATGCTTTAAATGAAAGTAGAGAATGAGAATCCATGTTCTGTTTCAAAGAAGAAAGTTTTATTTTATTTTATTTATTTATTTTGGGACAAGAAGATCACCAAAAATATTTTTGATTAGTTTGCAAATTTATAGATAATTCCAAAATTTTCACCTTTAAGTTAGTTAGATCTATTGAAAGTGTTAATATTTATTAAACAAAAATTTAAATTTTCACCTTAAAAGTTAGTTAATTATTAAGTATAGTAATGAATTATATTATAAGTTTTGAAAAATACGTTACATAATTATAGGTATCAAATAAGGTGATTCCGGGAGAAAAAGAGAGGTGGAAAGTTTGAATCATAGTTTTAACCCTAAACTTAGGTAAGGGTTACGATTTGAACTCTATAATTTATAAAGTGTTAGAACAGTTATATAATATGATATAACTTCTTTGTAGAAAATCATTAGAGTTGATTTACGATGACAACACATGTCACTTTTGGATTCACCATTCTTTTTTTTATTATTATTCCAATCTTTTTTATTATTATGGTGAATACACGTTTGTTCTTTATGAGCTCTATATGAGATTCTATCTCAAAATCATTTGACAAATAGATAAATAAATTGTCTATCTTATTAAGAGTGTGAGGTCAGTTGATTTTTTTAACATGAAATCTTCGACATGTGATGGAAGTTTTTACTTTCACCACAGATAATCTGGAAGCTCTCATGTGACATTCAAGTTTGATGAACATTGACCACTTTGTCTTAACTTGCCTTAGGTTTAGAAGATGAACCAATACTGAAACTAGTTTTCTTCATGTATCTTAGAGTAACCAAGACATCACATATCTCTAGAGACTTTTCTCGTAGATAATATTTTGTTTAAGTCATTTGTTCTAAAGTTAAGCATTCATACCGACTTCAACATAGAGTCAAGCTTAAATTTAGCTTAATTAACTTCCTTTTTTAACTTTGATTCTTTAGAATCAAATTCTCTACGATTTCTTTCTCTGCGACTAAGGAATTAGAGTCTTCTAGCAATTTTTTTATAAAATTCTCTTTACCCAATGTTGGATTAAGTAATATCATCATCTTCATCATTGTGGCTTTGTATACTAGAATTATATTATATCATACCTTCAACGTTGTCTTAATAGATGCACCCAACAAGTACTCGAACTTCCTTAGATTCACTACAAACCTTTTATTTTGTCCTATGATATAACCACCATTCAATTTATTTTGTCCTATGATATAACTACCATTCAATTTCAAAATGACCAAATCTTTTGCATTCTCAAATTTCTACTCTTGTTATTTTGAGACCTTCTCTATTTCTTACTTGAAACTTTTAAAGATTGAGAGTTACCAATATCTTTAACACGTTGTAGGACATGTTTTCAAATTGTTTATTTAAATGTTTCATGACCTGATCCTACTAGTAGATCTGACCATATTTTTAAGACTATGTTATTGTAGTATGCAATAAATGAGAGAAGCATATAAAAAATTGAGCAATAAAATTTAAAACTATGTCGGAAGAAAGTAATTTTTAATTATATTTTTGTGTGGTAAAGCTACAGAAAGTACATGAAAAAAATCAATACAACAATAGCATGGAATTGACCAACTGAAAAAACGAGAAGAAAGGAGCCTAAAGATGGGTTATGTTATGTGGCTTTAGGCTACAAGCAAAGGACAAGAAGATTGGTGTCTTAGTGTGTGACAAGTCTGTGGTTCGCCCCTCTCCTTCGTTCTTCTTCTTCTCCTTCAACCTCCGCTCCACAACCACAACTCTAAATACGCTATTCACTTTCAATCCCTCAAATTGCAGGTACAATTTCTTCCAATTTCATCTCCATAATCCGTCTACATTTCTTTCAAGAAATTTACTTCTGCTGGAATCCTTGTTTCGTTTTACCTGTGGGAACTGAATTTGAATAGATCCTTGTTAGCCACCTCTCTGCATAGGGCTGCCTATTATTTTATGACAACATTGTTATTCGGAACTCAAAACTTCGCACTCTTGAAAGATTTCACTATAGCCTTCAATTAAACATATTTTTTTTGTGCGAGCATCTATTGCTATATCTATCTGGAGGCATACTCATGAAACTTTAAGTTCTTGTTGAGGCCTTTCTATATACTCAGTACTCGTCGGATTGTCCTTTATTCCAATTTCCGGTGACTTTCTTGATCAAAGTCATTTTCTTCTCTTGAACTCAGAACTTGGATAAAGCTGACCATCTTAATGGACTAAAACATGATTTTGGGAGGAAATTTGTCTACTACATCGTTGATGAACTTTAATTGGTAGTACGGCTATTTCAAAAATGTAATTATAACTTGGAAACCCTGTCTTTGATAGAACACATCTTTGGATTAACTCGCTTGGATCTTCTCCATATTTGAGTGGAACTTATTATTGGTTCAAATAAAATGTTTTAACAAAATTTAGAAATTCTCTGATGCTCAAATATTGTAAAATCAAGTGGGTGTCATGTGACATAAGTCAAAACGCATGTAAACTGGCTTAGACACTCACATGTATCAAAAAAGAATCGGAAGAATTTTTTGTGTGAGATGGGTCATGCTTTATGAATGGTAAATATGTTATGATAATCACATTTTTTTATAGTTGGTACAGCTGGCTCTAATCGAACTTCTTAATATGGTACAGGGATGCTAGGAAAGTCTTTGGCGTCCCCCATATCAACCGTTGATTCTGCTACTCGTTTCTGCTGTTCTACTGTGAGTAGCAAATTTTGCCTCTGATCGTTAAATGCTATGGGAATAACACATCATACTTGAGAAAATATTAGGTGCAAATACAGTCCCACGTTGGAAAGAGAGATCCATGTTATACAAGTGAGGACGGTTATCTTTATTGATACGAGGTCTTTTAGGTGATTTCAACAATCACTCAATTGAGAAGATATGAGAAGGTTCAGTAGGTTTTTTTTGGCAGGAATGCAATGGGAAATGAGGAAATAATTGTTACATCATTTACTTCATACTTCTATTGTTTTGCATTGCTCGAACAATGATTTTAATATCTCTTTTTAGGATTTCATAAGTTATTCTTAATCCTCAACGCAGCGCTGCATTGCCACAGCCATATCAGATGCTGTATGTTCAAATGTGAGTTTCTCCTATCATCCTGCAAAGCATACGATTAAGGGTGTGAGAAGACAAAATCCCTATCCTAGGAAGTGGGAAATCTGTTCAACTACTCAAGTTGAAAGCTTAATATTAAGTGATGAGGATAAGAAGACATGGGAAGCTTGTCGGCGAGCTCTGTCTGTGTTCAGCTTTAGTGTTGAGGAGCAGGACAAGATGCTTGGAAAGGCGTTCGGCCACATTCATTCACCCTACTGGGGTGAAGACAGAAAGAAGGAAGTTCCTAATATTGAAATTGTAAATGATATACTGGAATATCTGAGGACACTTGGCCTTTCTAATGACGATCTCTCTAAGCTGCTAAAGAAATTCCCGGAAGTTCTTGGCTGCAATCTTGAGCAGGAGCTAAAAACCAACGTACAATTGTTGGACAAAGAGTGGGGAATTCAAGGCAAATCACTAAGGAATCTTCTTCTGCGTAATCCCAAGGTATTGGGCTATAATGTTGATTGTAAAGGAGACTGCATAGCTAAATGCACCAGATGCTGGGTTCGATTCTAGGTACATTTTCTTTTCAGAATTTCTTATGTTGGAATAATGATATTCAACTATAGCCACAACACTGTATTCATGCATATTAAATTGTTAGAATTAAAAATATAAACGGTCAAACCTTGAACAACAATTCAATGTTCAGAGAAAGATCATCTTCAACTAAACACATAAGAGTTCTAAATTGTGAAATGGGAAGCAAGACAATTGATTATGTTTAGCGTATTGGAGATTATTACTCTTACTTTCTATTTATAAACTCTTCACTAGACCCCATTAATTCTAGTAAGAGTTGTGGAGTATCTTTTTAATAAAACTCTATACGCCATACTAGTTTATGAGCCGATTTAATTATAGGTTACTTCAATTAACCCATTTAAATAGCCAACTAATGCAACTATACCAAACACATTTTGATCATCAGAATAAAATTAATTACAAGTTCTAACTTCATATACATGAAGCTACATATTTAATGTCTTGCAAATCATGTCTGAATTACCAATTTTGAGTTATTTGAACCATTGTGTTCATGTTCATAAATGTGTAACCTGTTCCCCTCTTTCTGTTCTCTCTCATTTGTATATTCTTTTAACATAAAATTATTGAAGTCTTATCTGATGCCTTGAACTGTTGAGAGCATATTTGGAAATTGAGAGCCACTATCTTTGTTTTATTGACTTTTGCTTCCATTCTTTTATGGAAAAATAGTTTCCATACTTTAAACATTTCCTAAAGAGTTAGTTTGGGGAAAGCAATTGTCCATTCTTGTAAACTAAAAAACAAACAAGTTCTTATACTGCAGTAGCTTATAACATATGTTAACTGAATTTTTGTTATTGTAAATGAAGTTGTTTCTTTTACAGAACAACTCACCACACAAGTAATTTTTCTAACTCTTATGCAACTTCTAATTGAGTTTGATATGAGTAATAGTTTGGTGCATAAAGTTTGCGTAGTAGATATAAATTATAATATTCTTTATGCTCTTTGTGCTTTTCTTTTTTTAATGGAAAAGTAATATTAGAATAAGAATATTCCTTTTACATATATGTTTAACCAAGAACCATATGAAACTATACAATTCCGCGTTTATGCACTAACAACATGATATCAACCCATCCAAAGTTTGTGCAAAAGTTTATGCACTAGTTTATACTCCAATTTTGCGTTTATGCACTATGAACGTTAGTCAATGAGAATTTTTGTTTAAAAGAAAATGTAAGTTTGTGCAAAAGCAACATCTTAGTGACTTCAGGAAGTAGCATCTTCTTTTCTCCCTGTCTCTAAATGGGCTCCCTAAATGTAACAAAATTCTTGGTTTATCTTTTTGCTTTTACAGATACACAATGTATGTTTTCTCTTCAATAAAAACATATTCTAAATCAATTTTCTTTACTTTTTATCAATAATATCATTCTCTTTTGCTTCATCATCATCTTGTTCTTTTATTTCTTTTGCAGAGCTATAATGGTTCTCAATCTGTGATTGAATATTCCCAAAAGATAGGTATGCTTCTAATTAAATTTATATTAGTTGAATATTTTGTTAAAGAATATTCAAAAGTATGTGTGGATATTAAAAAGACTCCGAAGGAAAAATGGTAGTATAGATGCAGCAAGGCGTCAAGAAGCCGAATATTTGCATAAAAGCTAGGGAGATGGCTGCCAAAGATCACTTAAATATATTATCAATTAGAAAATAGGATCTTATTAAAAAAATACAACACTGATTTTTATTCCAATTGTAAGCAACAGAAGCCACTTAGATATAGTACAACAGAGGTGGGAAAATCAACATAATCAAAAAGAGAGAAAATGCAAGAGAAACCCTTGGCTTCAATATATTGATAGGTAAATAACACCAATCCTATATAGTTGGCCTGGGAGGAAAACTCTTGCAAAATACACTCACCCACTACAAATTATCATCACTAACAAAAGGGATCCTTCTAGAAGAATTCCCATAACATAATGAATTTTGGGAAGAAGGAAATCGGGCTACCCAGACCCAAAACCCAACTCAGCGTAATGGGTTGTCTTAACTGGAAGATTCAAACAACCACAAGAACATCTAGATCAATAACACACATTTAACACACATTTATTTGCCAGTTGAGCAATGCTCACTTTGGCATTTTTATACACAATAATAGTATATAAAATGTATAAACATAAATGGAAAATACAAAAGAATTAACTGACCTCCAAACATATAAATGAAAATAGTGTAGAAGTAGGGTTGGAAGAGTAGGGTGGAAATTAGGGGCACTTGGGCCTATTGCCATGGGTCTTGAGGCGAGCATAGCAAGGGCAAGCTTGGTGGTTGCCGTAAGTGCCGGGCGGGACGCAGTGACACCGACTGCAGCAAGTCCCACAAGCACGCAGACATATCTTCTTTCTGAACACTTTGCTGCATCTCCTTGAACATTCACTTTTGCAATCTACCCCAAACCAACCCAACCCAACCCAATTGTTAATTTCACTCCAAATTTTGTGTTATAAGTTTCTTTATATAAAAAACGAAAAAAGAATTGTTCTGATACATGTTTAGTTTTTAAAAGCTTTGTTCGGAAACAATTTTATTTTTAAAGTTTATGCGTGTTTTCTCTTGAACTGTCTAATTTATTTTTAGATTTCTTGAAGAACCACTTGAAATTTTAGTTTCATACTAAGTTTTTAAAAACCAAGTCAAAATTTGAAATCTAAAATTATTAAGCCTTGTTTGATTAACATTTAATTTTTTTTTTTTTTGAAAAGATAAGCGTACAAATTAAAAGTTTAATGTTCATAAAATTTGCTAATTTTAAAAATATTATGTCGAGGATTTAGAAATCTATAATTTATAGATATATTAATGGAAAGTTCAAAGGACTTATTTTACCATTCCAAAATTTAAGAACACCTATTCAACACAACACCATATAAACGTTTTTAAAAAAAAACTTGTAATTCTCTCTATATATTATTACTATTATTAGATTACATGGGCAACTTACTGATTTTTGGCTGATAGTGATACTTTTTGCTGAGTGCTACTGCATTGGTCCCTTCATCCACCTGAATCCAATATAATGTCAGTATTCATATGATTGTTATAATTATTTTTATTCACCTAACTTCTTTGTTTTCCTAATAATTTAGGACATGTTATGAGTTTAGTTTAATTAGTTAAGGTTGAGAACTAGGCTTAGAAATCACGTGTATTCTTCTTTTATCTCTTCATTTATTCAAACTACCCACGTTAAACGTATATATGCTCAACATGTTTCTTATATATTAAGTTGAAGTTGTATCTCGTATCTTGATACTCATGCCATGTTAAACCCTACTCGACCAAATTAATTTATGTGAGTAAGGTGCATTTAGAGTTATTATAGTTTGTGAGGTATAATAGTTTGTAGATTATAATTGTTCGTGTTTAGGGTACAAACTATTTTAATATAGTTATAATAATCTGTGTTTGAGGTGTAAACTATTTGTCTTGGTCGATATAGTAAATACAGTAACAAATAGTTAGTATACGGTAGTAAATAGGGATTTGAAATAGTAATACTATAGTTAATTGTAGATTATGAAATATAGTTGGAAACACTAACTATTATATAATTAGAGCTCCGAACATGGAGTGAGCTAGCCCACCCCACCAACTTCAAGAGACTAGAATAACAAGTTGGAGTTTTTAACTAACGGTTATTTCCAACAATTATTAGGTACAAGCCTCAACAATAATCTCAAAATTTCAATTCAATAAATTGCAAGACTTAGAAAATTAAGGTGATGATGGAAAGGTAAAAGTAAAGCGAGAGATAGAATATGGAGAACACTCACAGTCACAGTAGTGATAGCCTCTGAAAAGCCCTACAACAAAATACATAAATTAAAAGAAAATTCATTAAATGAAATTTGATAAATAAAAAATGTAAAAAATGTAAAAACATTATACATATAAATATTATATATTAACCTGCAGGAGGAGAAAGAAAAGAATAAGGAAAATGCAAAGAAGACTGAGTGGCTTCATTTCTCTAAAATAATTTGATTGATGAACTCAGGTGGTGAAGATGGTGGGATATATATATAGGTGCAGTGCCTCTCCAATATATATGGGTTTTTTTCCATCTCAAGACAAAAAAAAAAAAAAAAAAAAAAGTAAAATTACATATTTGTCCTCTGAATTTTCATATTTCACATTTATTATTTGTTTTTTTTTTCTTCTTCTTATTGTCTTATTGCTGCCATTAACTGTTAGAAAGGAAAGAAAGAAAAAAGTCATCCAAGCAAAGTTTTGTTCCTTTTAACTTTATGCCAATCGTATCACTTTTCCACATTCTCATGCATACAATTCAAAGGCTTGTTTACAAGGTGGAGTGGTTTAAAAGAAACACCTCTTTCACATAACTCTAATCTCGTCTTAGACCTTCCATGACTACGTACGACAGAAATAAGCAGAAAAATAGTAAAGAAACTTCAAACCCGAGAAAAACTATGTACCAGAAAAAAAAAATGACACAAAATCTCTCCCTAAAACCCTAAATACATACAACTAGTCTACCTAACTTAAAGTGTTTCGAATTTTGAGATGACTAGAAATCAAATATTTGCTTCTTCTACCGTGTTTGGAGCTCGTCGCTTACGGACAATTGAAAACTTCTAATAAGGCAAAAACCTAGCAATTTCAAATGAGACAAAATTTAGTTTGATTTGAAAGATGATAGTTCTCGATGCTATGTTGTTAATTATGAACTCGGTGTGTTAATTTAAATGATAAACGTGTGAATGATATAAATTTAGTTCAGCTGACATAAAGTAAGTGTTATAGATTTGAATCTTTCATATCCAACAAGTTTTTTAAGTCGATAATAATAAAACCATTGATGTCAGTATCTTTATAATTTATTTTGGCTTTATAGAGGTGGGAATAAACAGCTGTGTTTAGTGATTCTTCACATGAATCCAAAAGGCCAACATATATAAAGCAAAAAAGACATACACCCATACACATAGGTTGGGTCATTCTCCTACCACAAAAACACTCCAACATTATCAATTACACGAGCCTTCTACACACACTTTCGTATATTTTGGTTACGTCGTAATCAAATTCCATACTTAGAGATAAAAAGTATAAGATTTTGAAATCTAGGGATCAAAATTATCTCTTTAAGTTTTCACATTACGAAAATAACACCATTTTTTAAATCTTAAAAAAAAATGTTATTTCTCGTTTATTAAGAACAACGGCAAGATGAATTATCAAACATCCAACTTCTTAATAGGAAATTCATGTTGAACTAAACTCGTTCGGATTATAGCTTCTTAAAAGTTCGCCTCTTTCTTTTGATGATGGTGAAAAGTTTTTTAGAACTTACAAGAATGGAAAAGGAAGGAATTCCATCAGTAGTGGAAGGGCCATATCTTACAATCTTGTTCATTTCAAGGGACCAGTTTTTGCTATAAACTAAAAACTAAAATATTTATATGATTCTGTTTTTCTTTTTTTAATATCGTTTCGATCATTTCAAACCAATTTTGATGATTTGAAATTTACATTTTAAATTTCCTTAACTCTCAAATTAATTTTTATTTTAGTAGTAGTTTATGTAATTTTTTTTTCATTTAATAAAGACAAAATAATTAAAGGAATGAGAATCAATTTAGAATTAAAAAAAATAGAGAGATAAAAAGAAGTGATGAATTTATATAATTTAATTTGAAGTAGTGTAATTGATTAATTTAGATTAATCAGTATTTTAGAATTAACTTGTTAAGACTATAAATAGCCACTTAAGGTTGTAATGGGAACCTTGATCATCATTTTACATACAACTTTGTTCTTTCATGTTTTTTTTTTCTTGTCCTTGGGGATGAGTTTTTCTTTTATTCATGAATTTGGTTTAATATCTTAACTCATTGTATCAATTGACATCCAAGTCCTTAGACGACATTCCCAAAAAAGAGATAAACCATAGGTAACGATTAGAGACAGACGCATCAGCCGTGGATGATCAAATTTGCCTCTCCAAAATATTTATTCTTATAACAAAAAAAAAAATAAACAATTAACTAGCTAATTCTAAAATACTAATTCATCTAAATTAATAGCTAAACTACTACTTAAAAATAGCCTTAATATAATAGTCACATATATATATATATATTCTAGATTTGAATTTTTTTAAAAAAAGGTTAAAAAGATTGATAAGAAGAATGATATGAACAATAATTTAGATTATTTTATTTATATTCCTTAGCATATTAATTATTTATAGGTCTAATTATTTATAATATATTTGAGACATAAGTCAATTTCAGAAGAGAATTTTGGATGGAAAAGTAACTTTCAAAGCGTTTTGTAGGGTTGCAACCCAATTGCTAGCTGTAATGGTGTTGACACTTTTGCATTTTTTCAAATTTTTAATGTCTTTTTCCATTTAAATTTACATTTAAAAATGTCTTTTTCATATACAATATATATATATATATATATATATATATATATATATATATACCCATAATAATGAAAAGATAATAAAAATCAATACTGCCATAGTACATACTATTGCTTACTAAGTGGGTCTCATTAATTGATACATTATACTTCAAATGTATTCTTTATTTATTTTATTTGGAGCGAGCTCTTTTTTTCGTATATATGATTGAGGATGACTTACTATCGCTAAAAAAAAATTTAGTACCACGGTTGTACATATTATCTTCTTTGATTATTTGACACTTCATTAAATGATTTGAAATATTTAAAAATTATTTATGCAGCAAAAAATGAATTAAGGTATTATGAAAAAATTTCTATACTAACGTAGTACTACAAAATTTCTATTACTAGTGTAGTAATAGAAATTTTCTATAGGGACATCTGTCCACGTTAGAAGATTGAGTTGAGAAGTGAGTGTGTGTCTATATATATATATATATGAGCTATTTAAAAGACCTGCAATAGTGGATAGAGTGCTCGTTAAGTCTCTTCTCCCATCACAAGTGTGCTACGGTTGTTGTTTTGAGGAGTTCGCATTATTGCGTTTATGTGAAAAAAGAATTACTTTTATTTAGTTCCAATTCGTTTTTTTAACACTAATTTTGGATTTGAAATTGCTTTTTTAGTTTTCAATTTTAAAAAAGTTCACGTTATGATTCCATATTTGAAAAGTCAATTCCATTCGTTTATTATTTATGAAACATTGTTTTTCTCTTATTCGTTTCTTAGAAAACAGTAGAGTTTTTTTTTGTAGATCTATACAAACTTTGATCACTATCTTCGTCCTCAATCTTCAATCAGATCATGTGCTTCAATTATCTCTTTTAAATCCAACTTGTTTTTAATGAGTGCTCACATGTTCGATGCGAGTGTTATGATAACCTTAAAGAGCAACCAACTTACACAATTTGTATTACAATCAAACCGATTTTACTTTTAAGCTAGTTGTGTTCCACGAATTAATGATTCAATTTCGATATTTATCGATGAATAATACATGATTTTAACTAATAGTGCACTAGAGAAAGTAAAAATCTCTTTGCTAATAAACTAAAAAAAAAGATTAATCATTGAACTATGCTATACATACAGACATATACGTACGTACACACATACATATACATATATACACACGTACGTACGTACGCGCGCGCGTGTGTATATATATATATTGCAAACACAATATTAAAGGGTTGAAGAAGAATTTCATTTGAAGGTTGAAACTATTCTTTGAGATTTTTTTTTAATATAAAAAGATCTAATTGGGCAAAGGCAAGCCATGGCTATTGGCTGCTAGCAAAGGACAATAAGAATGCTTTCACAATTCAAATTCACTTCAAATTAAGAGTAGGGAATAAAAATATATGCCATATATTTCTTTTTATTATTTTTTTTCTTCACGATAATTATAGGTGAGATGATATCGAACTTTTGACATTTGAGATGATACTCAATATTTCATCTATTAAACTATACTCGAATTAACTTTGTCTTTATTGATAATGAGGATGATATGACCCACTTCTCTCATCATAGGACGAATAATTGTATCATGAAAATCATGAATTTTTTATGCTACAAAAGTGAAATATATAGATGAGTTAAATACATAATTAAAAGTTTAGAGACAAATCTGACAAAACATGGAAGTTTAGATTTAGCATATTTGACATCTACAAATTTGTTTTTGTACATCTTATTATTTCATTTTAGCGTTTTTACTTTCATATCAAAAAAATTATTATTTTTTTTTTCAATAAATTTTAAATTTAATTAAAAAAAATGATCTTTCACTGGTTTGAATTGAAACAAAAACATTTGTAAGTTTGAAAAATTCAAATTTCTGTTTTCAAATCTAGAATTAAGGTAGAAGTTTTTCAAATGGGAAATTAAGGTTAAAATCAATTTTCAAATTCTAAAATGCAAGCTACAATGGTCTAAAAGATCGAACTTGCACGAATGCGATTAGTTGAAACCAAACTTGCATCTTTGATCAAATGATGATGTATCGCTGTATAGGCTATATTGAGAATTTCTTGTTGAAAAGACTAAGAAGACTTGCACTCGTTATGAGATAGACAAGTTACTTCTCTCGTTACTAATTGATTTTGAAATATAACCTCATACTATCAAATGTAGTATCCGAGCCCACGAAGTCCAAACAGGTATTCGATCCAATAAAATGATGAAAGTTGTTAGAGAAATTAAGATTGGTAAATCCAAAAGAGACACCATCTTCACTTATATAATCGAAAACTATAAAAAGCAAACAACCCGACCCTAACCCCAAATTTTAAGGTTTGTGTTGGGTTGGATTGGAGACTCTGGGATAGCGCGGTTTAAAGGCCCCAAAGTGTGTTATTATTTGGGCTTGATGTTTGTATATGGGCCATTTGCTTGTAGTCATGGACTCATATACGACGCTTACAACTGGGCCTGAGCTTTTTAAAAAACAACTTGGGCCTGGGCTTCAGTTATATTTATGGATCGATAATTTGAGGTACCTAGTAGAAAAGAAGAAAAACCGGAAACTCCTAGAAGACGAAATATTTTTCATATTTAGAAAAATAAAAAAAAATCGAAGAAATGATTAATTTTCACTTTCGAAGAACAACGACGATATTCCACCAATCAACTGACGGACGGACGCCGGGATGTTGGAACCGCCGTATCCGTAAACTAAGAGACCCTTCAGAAATTCGAAGAAGAAGATCCCTAGGCTCATCGGCGTTGAAGTTAATTCCATGGAGGCGTCGCCGGCGTCTTCTGAGGGTTCCTCGCGAGAGGTTCAATGCATCGGAAAACTTGAAGTTGTGAGGCCAAAACCTGCCAGTGGTTTTCTCTGCGGCTCTATTCCCGTTCCTACCGATAAAGAATTCCACGCCTTCAATTCTGCTCTTGTTCCTTCATGCCAAACGTATTGAACTTATTTTTCCCTCCATTTCTCTCATATTCGTCACATTCATGCGAATTATTTTCTTCTTGTTTAATGTTTGGAGTGAATTTATAAGTAACACTGTTTTTTCGTTGGTTTTATTTGTGAAAGTGTGACAGCTCCGCGGTATCGAGTGCTTCCGACTGAGACAGATCTCAATTTACCTCCACTTCCTTCGAACTCCCATGAAAAGGTTCTCCCGATTGGGGCACTGCAGTCAAAGGACGCTGGAGGTTTGTTCCTGCCGTTTCTGTTTAGTGCTATGATTTGTTGATCTTGCGCATTGCTAAACATAGCTCAAACCTTGTAGTTTAATGATCTGGCCTATGACAAATATAAATTTAACTTATTGTGTTGACGCGCGACATCTGTTTAGTTTGATATAGTAGCTTTACGCAATTCTAAAGTTGAAGAAGATAACTGCAACTTTAGTGGCAATGTGATTGCGCTTCTGAACTGGAAGTAGATAAGTGCAACTTCTGTTTACTGCTTCTTGTCATCGAACCAAAAGACTCCTTTTTATTTATGTCTTGGAAGGAATATATTTGACTTAACTAGCTTGTTTTTTATATGGCACCGGGAATTGCAATTCTGTCATATATTGACTGACTTCCTTGTTCCAAGTATCATTTACCCCAGGTCTTAATTTGTTATCTCGATCGTGGTTCATAATCAATAATGCATGGAATCTTGAACATGAAAGGTGGATAGAAATCAAGGGAGAAAGGAGATATCATTTCCCTGCTTGGTCTTGATTAGAGTGTCATCTGTAATTGGAGACAAATCCCATTTTTCAATTTCTGGAATGTTTGTAGCTGCAAACTTTTGTTTGGCTGGAGTTTCCATTCCATTCTATCAGGCAACATGACTTTATAATTTTTAAGATCTCCCTTGAAGTAGTTAATCCCTCCACGACATTCCAAATTTTCTTATAGTTATAATGTTACTTGGATGACACTTGAATTTACATGTTTCAGATTTACCTTGGGCTGGGGGTGCTGTTGCTTCAAATCTTACTAGAAAATGTGAAGCTCTTGCTGTATCTGGTTTGGTAGAATATGGAGATGAAATAGATGTGATAGCTCCAGCTGACATCCTTAAGCAGATCTTTAAAATGCCTTATGCAAAGGCCCGGTTATCCATTGCTGTTTATCGCATTGGACAAGCACTTGTTCTGAGTACAGGGTATGTACTTGGCAGTCTTTTCTTTGCGTCAAAATTTAGTCCTGCTGTTTTCACCTGCACTTTATCATTTTTCTAGGTGATTTATTTTGGTTGTTAGATGTCATGGAAATGTTATTGTGATGCTAAATTTTGATTCATCATGTTGGTGGAATCGTAGGCCTGATGTTGAAGAAGGAGAAAAGCTGGTTAGGAGGCATAAAAATCAATCAAAGTGTGCAGAACAATCTCTATTTTTGAATTTTGCTATGCATTCAGTTAGAATGGAGGCTTGCGATTGCCCTCCAACTTACAATGCTACAATGAAGGAGCAATCTAAGTCATCTGTTCTTCCTGGAGGAAGTACATCTCAGGTCCTGGAGCAGACTGACGGTGCTTCACAAAAGGGTATTAATTCTTGTGCTCAATATAAGGAAGTTAAGCAAGATGCGATCTTTTGGGGAAGCAAGAAGGGTAAAAGAAGTAAGAAGCATGATCCCGTCAAAAAGGTTTCAGAAGTTGGTGGGAAGCCTAGGGGCTCGAATCAAGAGTCTGAAAAGCATAGAAGTGTTGGTGATGATGAGTTCCTACGAGTTCTGTTTTGGCAATTTTACAATTTTCGGATGCTTATTGGTAGTGATCTGCTTCTGTTCAGTAATGAAAAGTATATCGCTGTGAGTTTGCATTTATGGGATATTACTCGACAGGTGGGACATGACATCGTAGACTAACTTTGTTTAATGATTATT
This sequence comes from Cucumis cinereus, assembly GCA_037974625.1. NCBI lineage: Eukaryota > Viridiplantae > Streptophyta > Magnoliopsida > Cucurbitales > Cucurbitaceae > Cucumis > Cucumis cinereus. Next base: position 513,929 of record JBBPDJ010000014.1, read on the forward strand.
TTTATGTTAACACTTCTTTTTTCAGGTCACTCCACTAACTTGGCTTGAAGCTTGGCTTGACAATGTCATGGCAAGTGTTCCGGAATTAGCCATTTGTTATCATGAAAATGGTGTTGTTCAAGGATATGAGCTTCTGAAGACAGATGATATATTCCTGTTAAAAGGGGTCTCAGATGACGGTACTCCTGCTTTTCATCCTTATGTTGTACAACAAAATGGCCTCTCTGTCTTAAGATTTCTCCAAGAAAACTGCAAACAAGATCCTGGGGCTTATTGGGTAATTACAATTTTCTTCCTTCCCATATCTCTGATATGAATTGTAAGTTACTTCTATGTGGATCGTTAACCTTGTAGATATACTTAACGTCAAATGTTTGCAGCTTTATAAAGGTGCAGGTGAAGATGGGATTCAACTTTTTGATCTTTCTCTAATTCCTAAGAACCATTCCCCTAGTGATTTTGATGATAGCTCGAATTCCTTGCCCTCAATGCTATATAGAGGAAGATGTGACTCCTTATTTTCATTTGGCACACTCCTCTACCGTATAGCTCACCGACTCTCACTTTCTATGGTGAGGAAGATTTATGCTTCTATTTCTTGTTTTTGCATCTTGGAAATGGTTTGGTTGTTGCAATTATATTTTTCTCTTTTGCAGAATCCTTCTAACAAGGTTAAATGTGCGAGGTTCTTTAAGAAGTGTTTAGATTTTCTTGATGAGCCTGATCACTTGGTAATGATATTGTTTCCAACAGTACCTTAGATTGCATCTTTTTGTGTTTTGTGGTCAAGTTTTACTTGAATATCTAGATAACTGATAATAAAGGCTGTGGTAAGCAGGTGGTTCGTGCATTTGCTCATGAACAGTTTGCAAGGCTTATTTTAAACTATGACGACGATTTAGATTTAACACTAGATTCTCTTCCACTCGTATGTGAAGTTGAAGTTGTGGATGCTGAAGAAGAAGAGTCGATGGACTTTCTAAGCAATTTATCAGAAACAGGTAAGTGTGAAGGTCCCTCCTCTCTTGTAGTAGAAGACAAACTCGTTGAAGGTGATCCACATCATCAAAATTCATTGTCTGAAGCTTCTTCATCAATAATGTCAGAGGCCTATGTATCTTCTCCAAGAACGATATCGTTGAGAGATCCACTTGGGATAGAACCACCAGTGGTGGCAGAAAATTCCCAAGGCGAGGAAAGCTTTGCAGTTTGTAACGTTTCTCCTACTGCCTCACATGTAGTTCAGACTGTTGCTGATCCAATATCTTCCAAGTTAGCTGCAATACATCATGTCTCTCAAGCTATCAAATCCCTTAGATGGATGCGCCAGCTACAAAGCTCAGAACCAAAGATCGTGGACCATATTGGTGCGGTGCATGATAGCCAACCTTCTCCTATTAATATCTCTGTCTGTGCATGTGGTGATGTTGACTGTATTGAAGTCTGTGACCTTCGTGAATGGCTTCCAAAATCAAAATTGGACAATAGATTATGGAAATTGGTTCTTTTGCTTGGAGAGTCTTATTTAGCTCTTGGCCAAGCATATAAGGAGGACGGCCAGCTGCATCAGGCCTTAAAAGTTGTAGAATTGGCATGTCTTGTTTATGGATCTATGCCCCAGGAACTTGAAGAGACTAGATTCATTTCCTCAATGGCTGGCACCCCACTTTTGCAGAATAAATTGAATGATAAAGATGCAAAGCTGAGATCATTCAATCAAGATCTGAAAGAAGTTGATTTGCATTGTGATGACATTTCATTAGACCATTATTCTTCCACGTATCTGTTTTGGGCCAAGACATGGACATTAGTTGGTGATGTATATGTGGACTTTCATTCTATATACGGTAGAGAAGCCTCTGAAAAAGCAGAAAACAACGTTTCCACAAGAGAATTAAAGATCTCATCTGAAGTTGTGAAAGAAGTTAATCGGCTCAAAAAGAAACTTGGGAAATTTAAAAACTGCAATGCTTGCTCCTTGGTAAACTGCAGCTGCCAGAGTGATAGGGCAAACAGTGGAAGCAGTGCTAGCAGTAGTAGGAGGGAGTCAATTGTCTACAGCAGAAAACACAATAAAAAGACGCATTTTAAGACTTCAACTGGCCACTCTGTCTCAGGAGATCGCGAACATGACTGTAATTGTCCAAAGATTGAGAATGGAGTGGGCTCTAACCCTAGACATCTAGAGCCTCAAAGAAATGCTCAAATCCTAGTAGAAGCTTGCAACATGGTTCATTCTGGGGAAAAATTTTCCGTGGGTAATTCTGAAGAAGTGGAGGATAATGTGGAGACTTGTGGTAGTGTTCTTAGTGCCACTTCTCAATCTCATGTGAATTCTAAGGAATCTCAGAAAGTTAAAACTGGTGGCATATTCAAGTATCTTGGGGGTCCTGTTTCTAGAGGATCAGAATGCAATTTAACTGCAGCCCTAAGCTGTTATGAAGAAGCTAGAAAGGCGTTAGGGCAACTCCCTGTTGGATCCGCTGAACTGCAATCTGTTATGAGTAAAAAGGGTTGGGTTTGCAATGAACTAGGTCGATGGAGACTTGAACGGAAAGAGCTTAAAAAAGCTGAAACGGCATTTGCAGGTGCCATTGAGGCATTTAGAGCCGTTTCTGATCATACAAACATCATACTGATTAACTGCAATTTGGGTCATGGTAGGCGAGCATTAGCTGAGGAGATAGTGTTAAAAATCGAAGATCTAAAAGGACATGCAATCGTGCATAATGCATATTATCAAGCATTGGAGGCTGCTGAACTTGAATATACTGAATCGCTAAGATATTATGGGGCAGCAAAAAACGAACTGAACGGTATTGCTGAAGATTCTATTGCTGTGCCTGGCAACCTGAAGGCTGAGGTTTACACACAGCTTGCTCACACGTATCTGAGGCTGGGTATGCTTTTGGCAAGGCTAGATATAAACGAGGTACATGATATTGAATCATCGGAAGATGTTGGGTCAGGTTACACAAATCCTAATAGTAGAGGATCTAAGAAAGGATCGAAAAAGCACAAGATTTCAGCAAATGATGCCATTAGAGAGGCACTATCTATATATGAATCTCTGGGTGACATACGTAAACAGGAAGCTGCATATGCTTATTTCCAACTAGCTTGTTATCAAAAGAATTGTTCTTTGAAGTATTTGGAGTCAGAGGGCTGGAAAAAGAGCTTGTCTAAAGATGATAACAGCATTCTCCAACGGGTAAAACAGTATGCTTCCTTGGCTGATAGGAACTGGCAGAGAGCCATGGAGTTCTATGGCCCTAAAACACATCCCACTATGTATCTGACCATTTTGGTTGAACGATCATCTCTTTCATTAACCTTGTCAAGCTCTCTACATTCGAGTGCAGTATGACTCTCTCTCTCTCTCTCTCTCTCTCTCTCTCTCTCTCTCTAATATTTCATGCCATAACCTTAAACATTTTGCTATGGACTCGTGGTGATTCAACCTTGAGTTTGAAATAGCCTTTTCTTTTCAGTTTTTGAACTGATTTTGTTTGGTTTGCTAGGCCACTCATTAGTTTTTCTTTTAAACGATTTTTCATGACATTGACCATTCTTGAAAATAGTTTTGGCGCCTGTTCTTCAGGGTTCGGCGCTAGTGCTAGTTTATTTTGCACATCATAACTCATAACTTATTTTTTCCTCTACAGATACTAGAATTGGCATTCTCCCGCATGCTTGAAGGACGACATATCTCCGATACTGATGCAGATTCTCTGAAAACAAAGTACTCCGAAATACATTCAAAATTTTGGAATCATTTGCAAATGCTATTGAAGAAAATGGTGGCAATGACACTTCCAACAAGTTCAGGCAAATCTTCTACATCTCAACCTCATACGACACCGAACAGATCTGGTGAAGCTTCAAGACTAAGGGAGCTTTACAAAATGTCTTTGAAGTCCAGTGACTTAAGAGAACTCCACAAGATGCATAACATATGGACATCAAAATTGGAATCTTGACAACCTACTTGTATGTATATATGTTACACACACACTCACTTTTAGCTTTCTCACATTATCACATCAAATCAAGAAGTGAATATAGACTCGTCAAACTATATTGTCGTTGAAACAAACTTCCTAGGGATAGAATTCAATTGAAAGTTGGTCGACGATTTGGGTTTTTCTCTTGCTTTTGGTATAGCAGGTCCCGAGCAGGAGCCCATACGGCGGGCTATATTCTTTTGACCATTTTTTTGTTTTGGTACGAGGGAATAGTTTTAACGATATGGTTCTTCTTCTTCTTGCTTCATCTTTGGCATTCGAGTTGCTGTTAATTGAATTTTGAATTCTGTTATTTGGGTGGGAATTTTGGTAATTCTTCCCTCTTAGTTAGATTGGTCTATCTTTTTCCCAAATCCTATGTTAATTCTTTTGATTCTTTGTCTGTTGGTCTCGTGTTGGAATTTGTTTATATAATTTTCTTGATTTTTGTAGTACGACCAAACAAACTTGGTATTGGTATGCTGCTGGGTTTGCTAATTTTAATTTATCTTTTTTACTCGAAGATGTTCGACGTGGTTGGTTTTTGAATTGAGTTGTGGAGGTAGTTATTGGCAATTTTTATTAGTTTCATTTAAAAAAACAAATAAATAAATATTCAAACAACCTTGGTTTTGGTTACATTCCCTTTGGTTGATTGGATTTTTGTTTCATACTTTTTTTTTTTCATTTCAAATTTTAGTTTGTTCTACTGTTTTGCACCTCTAGTTTCCAAATCTTCCTCAATCAAGTTGAATAATCTCATTTATCAACTCTTATTATCAATTCAACAATATCATATAGACTTGTCGAACTGTCTTTTTGTTAATACAAACGTTTGATGGAATAGCGTAATCACAATATTCAATTTCTATCGACATGTTGATATTTCACTATCGATATTTTCATGTTTCCATGGGTTCGATATCGATAAGAGCGGTGAATCAATATTTTTTATTATATCGTAGAAAAATTCACGAAAGACAAAAATAATAGACATGTTTACTTATTTGAAAATAATAAAATGGTTATTTACTAATTTAAACTTATTTTTTTAATTATCTTTTATAATTTTTAAAAATATCTATCTTATCGAAAAAATATATGACCTCGATTTAAGGGTCCGTTTTTTAAATTTATTTACTAGAATTACATAACTCGTCACCCTTATCTTCTGTCATAATTCCTTTTTTTTACATGAAAGTTGTCCCTTTTAGATTTTTTGGAATCATCCTTCTGTGTGTATGTGAAAGAAACAATTGATATATTTGGCATCATCGATTCTACATGAAAGTGAATAATTGAACAACAATGTTAACCTAATGTACTAAATGAATAATAATTATTATTATTATAATCCTAATTTTTTTTTTTTTGGTTTTAATATTATTTTTTATCTTTTCTAAAAATTTCAAAATTGAGGTAGAAATCTATCACACTATTTCAGTATCGTATTAAAGAAGAATGATGAACGCAAACCCCAAGAAATTATTGTTTGTGTTATTAGTGTGTTTCTTTGCCATTTTCATATCCACCGCCATGGCTGATTCTGACGAAGCTTCTTCAACTCATTCCATACCTTCATCCACACCCTCTTCACGCCCCGCAGTTCACATTGTGTACACCGAAACTCCTCGGGATGAGGACCCCAAGGACTTCCATATCCGAACCCTAGCTTCTGCTCTCGGAAGGTTCGTCTCTTACTTCTCTCTGCTTTCCTGGTTCATGTTTCGAAATGCAAAAGAAGATGATCGGACCAATGTTTGTTTGTTTTTTGCATTTGCATTTGCAGTGAAGAGGCTGCCAAGGATGCGCTTGTTTACAGTTACAAAACGGCTGTTAGTGGATTCTCTGCAAAGCTCACTCCCGATCAGGTTTCTCGAGTTTCCCGTAAGTTTAGCTTCAGTAGTTAAGTTATAATCATATGAGACTGCTGCTACTGATTTATTTAGTTTACGAAATCGATTGTTGTAATTGGGTTGATTGAATTTGATCGAGGATGATGTCTAGGAATTCATCATCTTCATAACTCTGATCAAATCATGAGTTAAGCTTTGAGTAGCTTAGCTTGCATCTTCTGCATTCATCGTTTTATCATTGTTTGTGGTTTCCGTAGTAAAGGCTATCCCAAGTACATCCCTTATTTTGGATTTAGGTTTCCAAAATGAACACCCATGTCTATAACACATTGAGTTTACGCGTCTCATTTCCATGCGTTTTGGATGCTCTCTCTCTCTCTCTCTCGCGCGCGCGCGCTCTCATGTTCGCCTCTGCTAAGCAGATTCTTTACTTGAGAGGCAGTTTCTTGGTTGGGGGAGATAGAAGCTTGACAGAGAGAGAGAGAGAGAGTTGGAAATTGGTAAAATGGAAGAATGGGTAGGGAAAGGAGAAGAGAAGAAATAGTCGGGTGCTTGGTTTTGACGATATGGTTCTTCTTTCTGTCTCATCTTTGGCATTCGAGTTTCCATTTTTGTCAGGTTGGTCGACCTTTTTCCCAAATTCTAATTGTTATTTCCTCTGATTATTCATCCGTTAATCTTGTGGTGGAACTTGCTGATGTAATTTTCTTGTTTTCTGTAGTACTAATCGTTTGGCTTAATTAACCGAACATCCTTGGTTTTGGTTTCATTCCTTTGTTGATTGGAATTTTGTTTAATGCGTTCGTCTTTTGTTCCAATTTTTTCAGTTTAGAAATCTTAGTGTGTTCTACTGTTTTTCTCCGGACTCGTTTGTGTTTTCAAATCTTCCTCAATCAAATTAAAAAAGCTCACGTATTAACTGTAATTATATTATTAACTACACCCATCTTCCTCACTAACCAGCTTTTTTTCTTTATAATTGCTATTCTGGATGAACCCTACAACTCTCCTCACCCCTCCCATGAACCATTACCGCTCTCTGGTTCTCCCACCTTTGCTTCATCCTAGACCCACCAGCATTGCATGGCATAGGCGGGTACAAGAAATCAAATGCTGTAGTAACATCCTTTAGAGGAAGGAAGAGAAAACGAGTTGATATTACTGAAACCTTAGAGATTTTTCTTCATTTTTCGAGAATGCTAAAAGTTGTGCTTCTAAGGTTGGTTTTACCCTGGGTGAGGGGTGAAAGGGAGGAGGAAACTACCGATAGACAATTGGTGGTTCACGAATTGCATCAGATGCAGGGTTGCATCAATGATCGTCTTACCGGGGCGACAGGGATATCCTTTCGAGGAAGGAAGAGGAAGCGGGTCAATTTAACTAACATCATTGAGAAGTTACGACGTGAGATGAGAATGGATAACTTAGAGCTTCAAAGGACTGTGTCCTTGATTACATGTGAGAAAGAGGACGAGAAGGCCACTCATAGGAAACAGTTGGTTGATGAACTTTATGGGTTACTGGGTTTGAGTTCCGACAATGTTCTTGAGCTTTTTCTAATGTTGTTTGACGATGTCCAAAAGACCGATTGCTTTCTTAGTTTACAGATGAACAAGAAATATAAGTATTGCATGGATCTTTTAGGGAGGTGCAGCTGACCGTGCATTTTGATTCCTGTCACTTCATGCTCTTTTGTGTATGACTTGTATGATGAAGTTATGTATTATGAATTTCATTATGACTTGCTTGTATATCATTTGTGCCTAAATTATTAAAATCAATTGTTAATTGTCTTCTTCCACTTGCCAGATAATTATTTGTATTGATGTAAAAGATTATCAAAGAACAACTAAAATAAAATTTAAAATCTAACCATTGATCTAATACGCTTAAAGAGTTATGTTAATTGTCAAAGTGAACTTAGTTCAACGATAATTAGCATGATCACCCTCTTTAGAAGTCGGAGGTTCGATTCCATAATTGTTGTAGTACTTGTACTAAAAAAGATTTGTCTAAATTAGAATTTAGTTTCTATGTTAGTGTACGTAATTGTTTAGATTAAACCTGAATAATTTTATAATCCAACAGTTAATTAATACCTCTTGAACTACGAGGAATCAAAATTTGAGGTGGATGGCAATAGATGTTATCTTGTCCTCTAAACACTGACATTCTATACTTGGGCCTCCTAACCTTCAACTTTAGAACATTTCTCAGGCTTTGTCAAGCTTCCCCCTCAATTCCACTTAGATGTTTTCAATTTTTACTATAATATCTTTTGTGTGATTTTTTTTCCCGACAACTTGAGGGGGAGGAGATTAAACCTTTGATTTTTAGGTTAATATCAATTGAGTTATGCTCCTCTCAATGTATCTTTTGTATGATTTGAGATTTAATCCCTATGGTGGTTCTTAAATTCTCATGCAGGTTTCATTTTGGTTTTTAAAAATGGTTTGTTTTATACTTTACATATATTTTTCTAGTACACTTTACTTTGCAATTTATTTAGTTTTACTTTTTATCCATTTACATGGACCAGTCTTTAATCACACTATAATACTAACCATAACTCAAATAAATAAATCAACCACACTGGTATCTAACAGGTTAGGCGTTGAGTTTTAAATTACATAGGAATTTTTTTAATTATTAAATTACAAAGGGGAAAAAAAAAAGTTAATGGTTAACCTTAATTTTTCCTGTTTTCAAGATTCGTACAAACCACTTCTAATGTCTACACGCTCATAATCATCTTTGCTATTTGAAATAGTTTTGGTTATGTTATACTTTATATTGTTTTCATTTCATTAATTTTCTCAGTAATCAACGAAAGAGACTTTGACATTTAGTTGGTTTATTTAAACTATCCTTTAAATCCTGTGAATGTACTGTCTCATTTAGCTAGAAATTTGCAGTAAGTAAAAACGTCAAACAATAGTCTTATTATGCTAATGGGCAGTAATTTTCTCTGTAATTTTTGGTATATATGTGTTTATAACTTCAGACTTAGATTCAAAACCAGCTTCTTATCAACTAATTCAAGATATTTATATAATTCATGAATCGGATTTATTAATTCAACATATGCTTCAATAATTGCCTTCGAGATGGTGAAAAGTCCTGTGTCTATCATTGTCTTTTGGCAATAATTGTCTTGAATGTTGTTTTAGATTGATGTTCACTCATTAGCTGAACAACCAAACAAATTTATCTGCTTTGCTTGCCAGAGCAACCAGGCGTTCTACAAGTTGTTCCAGACAGCCAGGTTGGGTTACACCGTTAAAGGATTTCGTTTCGCAGTCTTGAAGTCGGGTGAAGATGGCGTACTAACGAGTGAGTCTCACCTTCTGTAAACTCAGTTATGGTTCTTAAATTTCAGCACTTTTATTTGTTGTTTGTCACAAAATCTTATGTTATCAGCATGTTGATCCCAACACTTACTCAGTAAAAAGATCTAGATTTTCACAATTCGAATTTCTAGTTTCTCACGATGCAAATCCTGCATCAAGATCTGTGGCATTTAGCGAGTGCTACAGATCTCTTCTTTATGCTTCTAGGTAGCAGTAATGAAACAAATAATACTATGCTCTAGAATTAAATCAAAGTGCAAAAGAATAAGCACTGGGTCTCGTTTGTTTTATAAACAAAATAATACCATGTTTGGTCAAGTTATTATAAAGTTCCAACCTCACAGCTTGTAAATTACAAGCATGCCTCATAAAATGAGCCATGCATTTTATATATGATGCCCATTTCCACATCCCATAAAGTTCTAGGCCCCTCAATATATAATGTTCCAATCTCATATATAAATTGCAAAAATCGTAAAAATATTTACAAAATGTAGCAAATTTTTAGAATTTATTAATGATAGACTTTCATCGATGTCATGTGACATTGATAGAAGTCTATCAGTGTCTATTATTGATAGATTCTTAAACTTTTTTTTTTCCTTTTTTGGCTATATTTTGGTTTATTTTTCTATACTAAAAACAATCTCTCTTCTTCTTATTAAGAGTGTCTTTTTCTAAAATAATAACAAAACAAATTATTCACACTTTATAGGAAAAAAACCACTAAAAGATAAAAATACATTACACTTGATTTTTTATGGAGTGTAAATATTTTGCAAATTTTTCTAATTTTGACAATTTTCCTTATAAGATTTATATTAATTTAATTACTTTTAGTATTTAATATAAAAGTATTCATTTATTTTTAATTTTTTTGTTAAATACATAATATAACAAGAAATTAAATTTATGACTAAATAGATTGTTCTCTTGCATTTAATTTTGGTTTATATCTATACAAAATCTAATAAAATTGAACATGTATTTTTAACTTCTAGACATTAATTATCTAGTATATCCAAATACATACATTAATGATCCCAAACATTCAAATCTTAGACATTTCGTGTATATATCCATGAAACATTATTTACGCTCCAAACGGCCCTTAGACCCTTAGAGATGAATCAATAAATGAACACATAAGATTGTGATGGATCCTTTCGGGTAGGGGAAGCGCCTTGAAAATTTGTACTTAAGAAGCTCACATCACTACCATAATTTGACTTAGATTCTCAAATCTTTGTCTACATCCTCTAATAAAGTTATGGTTATAGAACTAGAATTAGTAAAAAAAATTCTGTATGTAAAATCTTCTTCATTCATAGGTTTGCTTTCGCTTTAGAAGAGTGGGAAGTATTGACAAAGAACCAATGAAGAAAAGTAGAGTCAAGGTTTTGAAATCATATAAATCCTTGACAGATTTGAGATCCCCAAGGGCAAGACCAGCCTGGTTAAAAGAAGAGATGATTAGAAACTCTGTTATAAATGCTTGAAAACCATGTCACAACAAATCTTCATGTGCCATAAAGTAAAATAGAAATCGTTTTCGTAATTAATACCCAGAAAGCCAATAAAACATAAATATGAAGATGTGATATGCAGAAAGCGTTTTCATAATTATACATCCAGAAAGCAAATAGAACATAAATATGAAAAGATGACAGATGGGTTACGTTAGGTGTTGGTATAAATAATCTGTAAAATGAGGCAAAACATACAAGAGGAAAGTAAGAGTTTAAATGAACAAATGGGCCTTTTAGCTATAAGTATTGAGGTCATATTCATTATGATCTCATTGATTTATGCATTAAAACACTTCTTGTAAATACCTGCAATCAATGGTGTTATAATATAGAACTTACAAGGCACAATAATAAAAGTTAGAACTAAAACAAGTTTATGCAATTGCTAGGAATTAGAACTCGGTAAAACCAAAAAGTTCAGAATTCAGCTTTTTGTATTTTCAAAAACCAAGAACCTAACGGAATCTTAATGAATTTGAAGAACATAGTCTAGGCAAGACCTGGGATGACTGAAAAAACTTACCCTGACCATGATGTATGACGAAGGAACAAGACCAATGAGCGTAGCCAAAAGGAAAACATGAAAAGGTATATCGACAATGGGCGACGCCAAGTTTATGAAAATGTTAGGTAGTGTTGGTGTTATCCTGAGAAAGATCATGTAATTAAGCAGCTTCTCTCTTTGCTTGGCTATCTGAAATCACAGAATAGAGTAAGTGAAAATCACTAGGAATAAACGAAAGAAGTGTATGGAATGAGGTTACTTTTAGTTTACCTCAGATTGGAAAATTTTCAATTTTTCAGGCCACATCCAAGAAACAAAAGGTCTACCAATTAAGTTGGAGAGAAAAAAACAAGCAGTAGCTCCTGCCGTAGCATTGAAAACGACTAAAATAAGGCCTCTAACAACTCCAAAAAGAGCTCCACCCAACAATGACAAGAAAACTGTTCCAGGTATCATAAAAGTTTGCATAAATATGTAGGTGGAACAATAACCCAGGATGAACTGTCCAGGGTGATCCTTGGCGTAGCTTCCAAGATGATCTCTGCTTCACAAAATTTAGAAAACACAAACACATCTTGGATACTTTAAATCATCGATTGACCCAAAAGCTTAAGTTTATGAGTTACGGTAAATTTAATTATATCATCCAACAATTTCCCTCACTCGTGAACTTGAAATATGAAGAAGACCAACAAGTGAAAATCAACGTTAATTGAGGAGGAAACAACATTTATGAGTTTTGAACACAAGACTCCCGAACAAACTTGTTTGTAGATCATTCAGTGATTTAAAATGGTGTTAGAGCATGTTGGTTCAAAAGGTTTTGTGTTCAAACCCTGCAATGTTATTTTCTTTCTAATTAATATTGATTTCTATGTGTTACATTGCAAATTTGTAATGAAAAAATATCGAATGGAAATGGAACCCACCAAAAAGAAAAGTCAAACACAACACAAACAAAAGAAAGAACAACAGTATGATGATGAATAAAGTATAGCAGCTTCTTTTTTTTTTTTTTTTTTTTTTGTGGTGAGAAATGGGTTGAATTTAGTTGAAAAGGACTAATTATAGGCTGTAATCCTATGACTTAGTTTGCTAAACACAGGATTTAGACAGTCACCTAATATTTGTAAGTTATATAGTGACCTATCTGAAAAGTTATGGTGTCTCTATCCAAATTTACATTAGTCATTTCTGAAAGCTTTCTTTCCTCTTCTTCATTAATTCCTACCTCTCCAAACACAAATTCAAAGGTGTCAAAACCTTGAAATATACCTACTCTAGATTTTATTTTCTAATTTAAGTACTCCTAGATGGTGATTTGAATTTATAATTTCAAATTTTCATTTACTTTTTTTCTATCTCATAATTCCATTCATTCTTTAACTTCTATTTGAAGCACTGAGTTGATTATTATAACCATCCGTGTTTTGAGTACATAATGAGGATTTTGTAGCCAAGTCAAGTGTGGATTATAATAATTGAGAACTTCAACTTTTATAATGGAAAACTCGAACACCAAGAGGGATATAATAGCCTACACCGTCCAAAGCAAGTTGGGCCCGGACGCTCTCAAAAAGTTGAACAAAACATCCTAGAATTTCCTCTCCTCAATGAATGCCTTTCCCTAAAATAAGGCTTTGGAAGCACCAATTTACTGCCCATCCATTTCTATACCAACTCAGCTATCATTTACTAAACTCTTAACTTTCTCTTCTAATGAAACAATAAGCCACAAAAGTTTCACAACAATCCAATCAATAAATTCATTAATTAATGCATCCATCGCACATTGATGCAACTCATTAGCACGAAATGTAGATAAGCAAGATAATTGTTAATAAGAAATGAATGAACATGAAGCAACTTCTGCTATACACAAAGAACCTTTTTAAGTTAGTTTAATTAAATTTGATTTTTTTTAAAAAAATTAGTAAAAATCCAAAATCAATCCAATTGAAACAAAAAATGAAAATAAATTAATCACCTACTTGAGCATTCGAAGATCGGCGAGTGAACGTGGAAGCTTAATGTATTTGAAATCGGCGGCCGGCATTGTACGGTAAATGCAGAAGAGCGCGGCGGAGTAGACTAAAAAACTGCCTAATGCTACCGTCAATCCCCACCGTGAGAAAGGATATCTCTCGGATTTCATCTTCTTCGTCGCCGGATTGTTCATCTCCGCCTTCTCTTCGTCTCTCAGCGCCAGATTCCTCGGTGCCGCCATTAACGCTCGATTTGCAGAAACTTCAAAGGTTGCGTAAAGAGGTGGCTTCCGACCGGCTACCGGCTGAGCCGCGCCTCGAGAGTAGGGCACTGTTACCGGAAGCTAGGGCCAGAAAACCATGGTTTAACCACATGACCGATACGAATCCGTTTCTTTTTCCCTTTTTAATTTTAATTTTAATTTTTTATAATCCTCAATCTCAATGAAACCTTTTGACCTCTGTATTTAGAAAAATCCCTTTTTTTCTTCTCTTCTCTCTCTCTCTCTCACTTTTATTTAACGGAAAAAAAAAAAGAAAAGAGAGAGACCGGACGGTAACCGTGGACCTTAAGCCTATAAGAACTTGACACGTGTCATTTGTGTTAGTGGCTCAGTTAAGAATTAATTAATTATGACAATTATGACAATTACTCCCGTTTCTTCCAGTTTAATTGATTGATAAAAATGTCAATTTGGCGAAAAGAAAAAATAAATTATTAGATCCAAATCTTTTATTCGCTGTCTTTGATTTTTTAAGTAAGGAATTTAATGTGTGTTTAATTTGGATGTCATTATATTTGATACCTCTTTTAATGACATCAAATACATGACAGATCCCAAACCCAATTCCTCTTTTTTACTTGTAATACAATTTTATTCAATTTCGGAAGTTTTAATCAATGATAATCTAATGTTAAATCATGTTTGGTCCTTTATATCATCTCATAAACAAAAATTCGTTTTTCTTCACTTGGAACGACCTTCTAATTTCGAAGTTACAAAATCATTTTAAAATTATTAATTTTGTACATAAATTAGATGGAGTAATTTTGAATCTATAATAAGAAAAAAAAAATTATGGTCAAATTTTATGTAACTTAAAACATAAAACAGCGTTGACAAAAAAACAAGATAGAGAGATGAAAAATAAAACAAAGGAAACTTATTTTAGAAGAAAAAAAGACTGCAAAACTTAATCACGTTGTACACCACAAAAAGATCCTTTTCTTATTAAAATCATAACTTTATCTCTCCACTTTCTCTTTGCTTTGCCTTTTCTTTCAAATTATAATATCACCACAACCTCAAATAATAATAATTGTTCAGAATTGCTTCTGTGTACCATCTCGATTAATCTTAAACTATCTCTAAAGTATGATGGTAGTTGTAATTATAAAATTTTTAATTGTAAAAATTGGATCATACAAATATTAAAATTGAAGCCTCAAACGAAACCATAATTATAGAAATTGAACTCATAAATGATAAAATTGAACCCTCAAATTTCTACAAATTGTACAATTTGAAGAAATTGACAAGATCGTTACATCCTAAGGATAAAAGTTATGAAAATTGATCTAAATTTTATAGACATTTCTTTTAGAAAAAAGATAATAATTTAAGGGTATAATTACAGATACCAAGTTACTTTAAAGATGATTTTTGGACTTTGATAAAATAATAATTATAATTTGTATATATTCCATTTTAAAAAAACTATAATTATATATATATATATATATATATATATATATAACAAAATTCATAGAAACTTGATGTGGGTTCTTATGTGAGCAAAAGGCAAAATCCCAATTCCCAAATTTTCGTTAATTTCTCTGAAAAAAGAAGAATGTGAAGAATCAAACAGAAAAAGAAGTGAATACAATGTTTCAATCTTCTCGCCGGACTCATTCATTCTCTTCTTCTTCTTCTAATTCCCTCTCTTCCTCTTCCTCTTCCTCTTCCTCTCGCGGCTCTTACTATTTCCCCGATGATTCTCCTTTCTCCTCCACTCCCACTCCCATCCGATCATTCTCCGGCAGCATTCCCTTCTCTTGGGAGCATTTACCGGGAATCCCCAAAAAACAGTCTCCCGCCAGACTCAGACGAGGTTCCGCCTCTCCTCTCTCCTCTCTCCTCCCTTTACCTCCCAATTCCACCACTCCATCCTCTTCCAAACGCTTCGGATTTCAAGATTGGAGGAAATCGAACCGCCAAATTTCGCAGCGAGATCCTTTCTTCGACGCCTTCCTCGAATGCTCTAAGGAACCTACCGCCGCCGCCGTTGACGCCGAGCTCTGGACCGGCGGCAGCAATGGTAAGGCCATTACAAGAAGTTTGAGCGATCGTTTCGGATTCTTGAATCTGTACTCTTCTTGTAAACGGACTTGCGGCGTCTCGGAATCCATCGTCTACCTTCCTAGAACGGCGAGGAGTTCGTTCGATCTGCTTAACCAGCGCAGTGGCGGTTGAAGAAAAAACAAAGAGATAAGTTGGTGATTTGATAAAATGTTTGTTTAGTTTAATTAATCTCTTTGTTTGTGGTGAAATGCTTATGATTATGAATATGATTATGAATATGGAATGGCTTAATCCTAATTTGGGTTTGTTAATCTCTGATTACTGCGCTGGTTAATCGTTTGTGAAATTTAAGTCAAAATTAGAATTGAAAATTGCAAAAATTAGTCTCTTAATTTCTGTTTTTTTAATTAAATAATATTATATGTGAATTATTTATTTGTTACTTAAATTATTGTGTTGCCCTGTAGTGTATTATTTACATGTGACACTTCCCGACATTGTGTTTGTAATTTACGATATTATCAATTTGCAAATTTCCCAATGGACCATTATATAATTCAACCCACTATTATTTTCTTTCTAATTTTATTTTATTATAATTTAATAATCATTTTTCGGGCCAATTTACGTTATTCTTTAAACTAATAATTATATCTTTTTCTTAAACTACTTAAACTAGACATTTCATTACGATTACTTTGAAAAATCATCTTTGCGTTGATTTTTAAGATGTGTTTAGACTTCTTCAAATGTCGATTTTACAAAATATGCGATTAATGTAAATGCATGCAAAAGTTTTAAATAAAATTTTGATTGAAAGTCTATGTTTGATTGATATAATTTTAAGGGTCCATTTAGATTTGACTTTCAAGCGTTTTGTTCGATTATAAACATTTAGAAAGTCAATCCATACAGTTGAAAGTTTTCGAGGTGTAAACATGTTTTTTTTTTTGTTTTTTTCACTCTCTCCAATTTTTTATATATATATAAAAGTGTTTCTCTCTCTTAATGTGTGTGTGTGTGATTAGGAAGATTTAATGGGTTTGGGTTTGTATTGTTTGTCTTTCTCTCTTGTATGGATTTAATAAGTTTGGTTTTCTTAGGGAGGGAGATGAGGTGACTTGAGGTTGAGGGTTGTTGAGCTACCACTTCACTTCTAAATAATTATTTAAATATTTTTATTTTTTTCTCTTTTTTTTTTCATTTTTTATATATTTTATTGGTTGTAAAATAATTTAATTAACTAATTTATTTGATGAAGTTATTATTTGTGTCCATTTGATCTTTTAAATTCACATATTCGACATCTTTTAAATTTCACGAATTTATGAGACCCAAATGTTGAAAGTTTGTTCTCTTTGATAGAAAATTTGATTTCATATCAATTATCACTTAAAGTTTTTTAAAAAAATTAAAAATTAAAATTTTCAAGGGTTTATAAGACATAAAATTGAAATTTTAGGAACTTGTTAGACTTTTTTAAGGTTAGGGGGCCAAATAGACACAAACATGAAAGGCAGGAACTAATTAGACCTTTAAACCGTTCATGAACTAAATAGGCTCAAACTTATAATTACAGTCACTAATATTGTAATTTAACATATTTTAATCAATCTAACGGTCATATTCAAAAGTAGCAAAATATTAAAACTATTTACAAAATATAACAAAATTCATCAAAGCAGCTCATTTAAATTTTTGGTTATATTTTGTAAATAATTTCATTTTTTATGCTATCCATAACAATTATACGTATAATGGGTTTTTTTTTTTTTAATTAAACTTAGGTGTTATTAACCATCAATTTTTAGGTGCATAATAAATATATTTTACGTATATTTTTATTTATTTATTTTTTATCTATATATAGTTGTGTGTTGTGGTTGAATTGACTTTTGTATTTTTTGATTTATTAATGGAAACATGCATCGTATAATGTATTTATATATTCCTATTATAGAAAACTCATCTTTCACTCTCAAAACTCAAAATGATAAAATTAAAATGTTTTATTGGCACTATTTGATTATAATATTCTCAACAAAAAAAAATAGTTGTTGTGTGAAATTTTTAAAAATAATAATGCTGACAAAATTAAATAGAATATTTTAATTAAATGAGCTAATGTTATTTTGTGTATATATATATATAAATTTTTTAAGAAAAGACAACAAGTTGGGTGTTGGATAATAAAAAAGTTTTAATTAAATCAATTAATCGTCACTTATAAGAGCTCCTATATTTAAAAAGCCTTGTGTCTATAATTTGGTAGAGTATATTTAATTAATTGACTTATATTTTGACCCGTGATTAAAAAAAAGTTATATAGAGAATTATACACGTCATTTCTTTGATTTGCATTAATCAGATCAGAATCTAATTTCAGTAAGAAATTGAACAATGACGTATTTTTTACCGGACCAATTCAAGTTCTTTGAAAAATGAAGTTAAGAACGAGTTTAGTTCATCGCAAAAGGAACAATTTTTTAGGATGTCCAATTTAGTGGAAATAGAAGAATTTTGGTTTGTGGGATTAATATTTAGGGCAGTGTTTGTGTGTTGGCATGATGAAATCCACTTATAAAAATGAGCAATTAATTATTTTAGTTTATAGTAAAAATGTAAATAATGGAAATTGAAAATAGGCAATGTGTAATGTAATGAGGACATAAAGTGAAAGGAGTCATCATGAACAACAAATGCTCATCATCACACACCATCCCTTCATTGGTCCCTTTTTTCTCCTTATTTATATATA
>JBBPDJ010000014.1:540729-557332 GCA_037974625.1 Cucumis cinereus
ACCATGCCGTCACAGTAAGTTCACTCCTTTATTCTTCTTCCTTCCTTTTTTTTTTTTGTTTTTTTGTTTTTTTTTTTGTTTTTTTTGTCTTTTTTTGTTTTTTTTTGTTTTGTTTAGTTTTTTGTTTTGTTTTGTTAAGAAAAAGAAAGGCCTATTCATCAAAAATCCAAAAAACACAACCTAAGGGCAAAGGGTTGAGTGGACCCTTCACACCTTTATTCTGAAGTTGATATTTTCTTGTTATGCATATCCCTTGCATTTGTAAGAATATTTGTTGCACTTTGTGCTGTAGAGAACCTCTGTTGGTGTGGTTGGTCCTTGTTTCTTTTTCTTTTCCATCTGTAGCTTAGAGGCCCAACGTTTGTGGATTAGGTAAACATAAATGAGCTCTTAATCTTTTAAAAACAAGTAGCATATTTGTAAGAATTATTAAAAATCATCGAGGTAGTGGTTAATCAATGTCCTATTAACCAACTTCCCATGTATATATGCACCTATTTTGGGGAAGGGAAATCAAACTTTTTCACTGAATCCGCAGAAAGCTGGACCGACAAAAAGAAATTTCCTAGAACCTTACAAAAAAGCTTCTCGTTTTGTGTTCATTACAGGATGAGTATAACGAAAATGAAAGTTAGAGAAAGAACCCCCATAGGAACAGAGGAACCTAGCAAAAACAAGAACCATATCCTATTGACTGTCTGCTCTATCAAAATGTGACAATTTCTTTCCGATCACAAGGCCACAAAGACACATATCCACAGAACTCTTGCTCTTCTGAATCTGTTCCTACTTAAGGCTTAAGCGATTGTCTCTTGCATCTCTGCCTAAGGCCCAGACTATATGAACTTGCAACTGTAAGAATGTCCAACACAGTGAAAAACTAGATGCCAGCTTATCTTTGGAGTTCTATTCCCCTGGCCCTTAGGTTGTAACTCTTAGTTGTTATACTTCAGGTTTCTTGTAAAAACTAAAAAAACTATAAATCCATGATTTTCTCCCCGTCCTTCTGCCATTGTTATTCTGCCATCGTCCCTTTCCTTTCAAAATCATGCCGGATAGATTCTTTCTTTAGTGGGAAGATTTAGATGCTAGCCGTATCTATCATTTAAATAAAGTCCATTTGGAGTTACAGATAGCTGTAGAAACTTCACTCAATGCTACCTTCTATTATTCCCAAGGTGATCTTCCTTTCCTCGTTAGTCGTTACTACCCTTTGCATTTCCTCCACACGGACTCCTTATACTGTGACATTACAAAAAGTTTATGAGAAGAATGTAAGGACTGAGAGCCCGAGACAAGTAGCTAGCATCTCTTTCCTTTTGTATTGCAATACTTTGCTTATATGCATACCTTTACCTGCATTTGTTTCCTATTCATGATCTAGCTAACATCTTTGATTTGATTACTGAATATTGTTTAATTGGAACTAATTTTCAGAATTTCATGCCCTCTGTGTGGACTCTTGGCTTACTGCTTGGAGAACCTTCTGCCCGGTTTGCAAGCGAGATGCAAGAACTAGCACCGGCGATCCACCACCTTCAGAATCCACTCCATTGCTTTCAAGCGCTCCCAGTTCTGTTGCTTCATCCTCTATATTATCTTCTGTTAGATCATCATTACCACCAAGCTCAGCCATTCAAATATCTCCATCATTAAGATCACCTTCAGTATCTCGAAACCACTCTCTCTCAAGCACCCCTTACCTTCACCAGTCTCTGAGATCCTCCTACCACCAATCTCCATCCTTGAGTGTGAGCAGAAGTTCAGTTGAACTCAGAAATGGATCTTCCCAGCGATCTTACACTTCGCATTTAATTTCACCGTATTCCTCATGTTACCCATCTGTTTCACCTTTACATTCAAGATACATGATTCCGCATCTTCCAAGTCCAAGCAATGCCTCACCAAGCATCATTGGTTCTTCTAGTCATCAACATAACCCCTTGCATTGTAGTGGGTCAGCTGCAAGCTTATCTCCATTTGCTTCGGCTCGGTCTCTACCTGAATGCTGATACAAGAGCAAGAGCTTTGAGAATCTTTTGTTCAGAGATATTGACAAACCTATAGAGGGTGGAGGGGTGGGGTGAGAGGTATGGTTATGCCATCATCTGGTCTGTAAATTGATTTGTTAGTCGTGATCGTGTCTAAATAGCCTGGTTGGTTGGCTTCGTTGTATATTATTCCTTACTATTGCTCCATTTACTTTGGGTTTGAAGTGTTCCATTTTGTGGTACATCATACATGTTGTAGAGGTTTTTTAAAATATGAAAGTGAAGCAGAGTATCATTCTTGTGGGATATAGATGGAGTGGAAGTGGATACTTAGTTTAAGAGCTAACCAGGAAAAAAACATTTGTATAAAATACCACTTCTTTGAGGCCCTATGAATCAATTTTAACATAACTAGTTGATAAAGGGTTATCTTTTTTTTTTTTTTAAACCAAATTATTGTTTAGAAAATTATTGCAAAACTGTTTATCAAATAGATACTGACAGAAATCTATCAATGTTTATCTGTGCATATTGATAGAAAATGTTATTTTACTATATTTTATTTCATTATGCTATATTTGAAAATGTCTTTTATTTTTTTTCTTTAAATTCTTCGTAAAAGAGTTATAAAAGATTATCTTGATTTTATCGTAAGTTTAAGAATATTCTCACTGAAAAACCATGAACATCTCTATAGATGCAAATAGAGGACTTGAAAGTTTAAAAACATACTAACATTGCAAAGTTTAAAAGTGATATTTTAATTCTAACGTTAGTAATTAAAAAAAGAATATGGGGTTCAAGTTTGTTTAAATTTATTCTTTTTTTGTTTTCAAGAAATCCCAAAATTTTAAGAAATTGGTGGCTAAAATTTAATGAAAATTGTTAACAAAGATTATTGAAAATTTGAAATGATCCTAAGACATGAACTACAATGAGTTGATATAGTGATGGCGCCTAACTAATACTTGATGTTCTAAGAGTTCTTTTAACAATCAAATAATAAGAAAATAATAGGATAATTAACTCAAACACTCAATATCAGGAGGAAAAAAGAACTTGGGTACCTACCATTATTAACTACTATAGTCTGTCCAAAAAACAAAAAAAGTCAATTTAAACTGAGCCAAAAACTTAATGGTATCCAAGTAAAGTAAGAGAATAATACATCAAATATAAGTTATATAGGTTCTCTATGGCAAGGAGTAAAATGATGGTTGGGAATGGGAATTGATCACCAAATTACACATTTCATCAGTTATTTCACAATCATCGCTCCCAACATAATTTCATTTCTGATTCCTTCCCAATATCTGCCATTTTCTAAGCCGTTCAAAGGTCCTAATAATAGTAACCCTCACATTCAATCTTCCTTGTCACCAGCCTTATATTCACTCCTTTCAACCTCTGTGGCAGAGCTGCTGCTAGTCTGCTCAACCTGATCCCGACCAGGAGTATCGACTCTGCGATATTCGTTATCGTCTTTGGTGAGGTTTTGGTAAAGCATTATTCCTGCAACAATAATTACCATGATGTATATAGTCCTGATGCCTATTAGTGAATTTATGAATCCAAGAATTGCAGGACCCGCAACTCTTCTTTTTTCAGTTCTTCCTTCTCTATATCCTTCAATAAATTTTGAGATTTCGGATGCATGGTCGTTACCGGTGATGCTTTCTGATCCAGTAACCTATAAAAACACAATATTAGAAGTTCAAAGTATGTATTGCACATGTCCTTTTGTTTTCATGTTTCTTTGGGGTTTCATTTGAATGAAATGAAATGCATATGCTAAGAAAAAATAATAGTCTTCTAATTCTTGAGACAACTTCATTGCAAGCACGAGATTGTAGACGTTTGGATATTTTAATCAACAATCAAGCAATCATTTAGAGGGTGTTTGGCCCACTGAGTGGAGTTGTTAAGTTTGAAGTTAATATGTTGGAGTTAGTAAGTTTGTGTTTTAGGTGTAGAGTTGCAAGATGAAGTTTCTCGATAATTGTAAAAAATAGATTAAGAGGGGAAGATAAAATTACTTAAAGCATAGAGAAGAAGATGGAGTTTCTCGATGAAGTTACTTAATAAATGTGCAAACTTCAATAATATTTACTATTGAAGTTAAGTTGTTTCCATGAACCACAAGTGTTAATCACTTTTTTTAGAGGGAAAAAGATCATACTTAGGCCAAAGGAGTTTCAAAAGAATCCCACCAATCAACCATGCATATGGAGTAGTGATAATAACAGAAATAGCAGCATTTTGATTTTAAAATTCTGTTGACTTAGATTTTCAAATTTTTATGTGGACCATCAATAGGTCAGGTCAATGTCAGTTTTGGCAGCTCTTGATCCTATATTGCTGTTTGCTAGTGTGTGTGTGTGTGGGGAGGGGGGGGGGGGGGGAGAGCTAAGTGCACTTTATCCTCTCAGCCGTTCAACAAAAAAGTCCAACTTCATGTTGGACTAAGGCAACAATCTTTGCCCAACTTCCTTGCTAGATGCTATCTCCTGAAGGGAACCAGCTTCACATCGAGGTAACTAAACCAAACGGGTTTATTAAAAAAGAAACACCTCCCTTTAAACTTTAAAAGACTGACTGATCCACAGTATAGTCTCCTTAGTCCTTAGTAATGGGGGTTTACTCTGCCTTTTTGGCTTTCCTAGGAGAATACTGTAAGATTTTCAAAAAGGAAAATGCATTTACTCAAGCTTTGTTTCTGGTTCCTTGTCAGCTATGTCAACTTAATCCTCCAGAGAGAGACCTTTTCCTCCCATGAATAATAACAAGCAAAGTATAGAGGTTGAAGAATATCAATTCTACACCGTGTAATCGATGGTGTAATCTATGTCATCTACGGCCCAGATATTTGAGATAAAATCATCTTGCTGCATCCTTAAGTGAAACTAATTGAGTGAATAACTTTTTTAAAATCACTAAACCTATTAAAGAGAACTTGTTTCTTTGACTAGATACATGCATGAGCATTATTGCATGTTATTACATGCATATCTAAATCTAGAAGATTTAACGAGCATGATATGCTTAATTTGCCTTTAATGAGAACTTACCATGAAGTAATCGTCCTCCCCGTCCCAAATGACCATTTTTGGCAGTGTGGTCTTCTTGTCTCTAAACGAATCAGCAAATTCTCCCCACTGTTTAGTCCCAACATAAGCAAACACCAAGTCACGATTAGCAGATGCAGCAGCCTTTAATAAATTGATCAACTTCTTTGTCTGGTCCTCGTCCTCATCCTCCACAATTGTGAGTGCTATTTTCCTGTCATCGTCTTTTAGTAGCTTAAGAGTGTCGTAGTTTATGGGCAGAACAAGAGGGAACAGACTTTGTTTTATGAATTCCTCCAAGAATTGTTCTGTACAATTCAAACAGAAAGGCTTAAACCATTAAAAATAGAATACATAGAGCCATACAGATGGACGTTCATGAACCTGAAGTACTATATACACGACAAGAAATGTTGTTGATTGTTTATGAAAATGGATGAGAACTCAAGCTGGCACAAATGGTGTACACAAGCAACAGGTTCGCATTCAAGCAAACATAGCCTCTTTAAGAGTTCATAACAAATATAAAAAACCTCTGAATTCGAATTCTTTCAATAAGTGACTAGCCAGTGCAAAATGAATCTTGTGCAGTCAAACATTCCTATCAACAGTGCATGAAACATTCAAAAGATGTAAACTTCTAATGCCAGATTCAAGAACTTAAGAAAATGCTACATTAAACATTCTAGGTATAGTATAGTATATTGCACGACAAGGTTTTGATTAGGTAGCCTGAACGATTAGAGTAGCTGATAGACAAACCAACCTTCAAAAGGACCATAAAAGATGCTCCGCTCATTGTTGTAATTTGGATGGATGGAAACCAAAGCAGGAACTTTATCAAAATCATAAGACACCATGATATCCTCTGAGAAACCCTTTGCCACTGAAAACCAGGCCTTTTTCTTATACTTAATCCCGAATTTTGAAATAACAGATTCATCTAAACCAAAACCCAAATAGATAGGAAAGTAAGGCCCAGCAGCTTCAACAAATTCATTAATTGATGAGTCTGACTCGAGAACTGAGACATCTGGAGCAACAAATTTCTTCAGATAACGGGCAAGTAACTCTGCTTTCCTTGGTCCATAATAGTCTACTGGGACGCCATGCATGAAGATCTTGATTGTAGGATAGGCACTAAAAAGAAAAAAAAAAGTTAACATAGGTAGAAGAGAATCATGGTTTACCCTTCATATAATTCAAGAACTGGTATTCATTAGCAAGCTTATTGAGCAGGGAAATGGTCTAATGGAGATTCGCCGTTTAAGCCAAAAGGCACAACTAAACTTCAAACTTAATTCAAATAAACCTATAATTTATTACATTGGAGATATGAATCAAAGTCAGTGACATACTCAACGTCATATTTTTTAGCAAGACTAGTAAACTTGTCAGCATTCACTTTTGCTAGAACTATAGGCTCCTTCAATCTGGCAAGCTGAGGTGCAGCAGCGTCCAACTACACAAATGAAGAAAAAAAAATTAAGAGAAGTAAAGAATGCATACTCTGTGCATAATAGACTACGCTTTTGGGTGAAATATCTGTATTTTGGTCCCATGGCAAGTTGCAAGAGGCTCAAATGGCATACAGCACATTTAAAAACATGGCAAATCAAATACAATAGAACGACTGGAGATTCATATTTGCAAATCAAATGAAGAACTCTCAAAATAAAATAACCCCCTATAATAATAAATAATGAACCGAATTCAGTAGCTCCAAATGTATGAAACCGACTTAGCAGATTCATATTTTCAAAATCCTCATCGCTGTTCAATCCTAAACCAAATTTGTGTTAAGTCCTCCATAGTATTAACGTACTAAGTAATTCAAATCTCAGTCGATTCTGCTTACTTCACTCTACATATTTACACTAAGGCTTTAACAAATTTTCGTTTGATGAGATCAAATAACCTGGACAAAATATAGAATTAAGAGTGCGAATACGCAAGATAATAATAATAATAAGAAGAAGAAGAAGAAGAAGAAGAAGAAGAAGAAGAAAATAAGGAACCTCTGGAGAAAGACGCTTGCAGTGGCCGCACCATGGGGCGTAAAAATCGACCAATATGTAATCAAATGATGAAATGGCGAGATCGAAATTGGATTCGTCGAGGTCCAACACTTTTCCATCCGCGGTGAGCGGCAGCTCCGAGCTAGAAAAGGAAAAGGATGGCAGTGCTGAGATTGAAAGGAGGAAAACAACCAGGAATTGCCACGATGTCCGCATCTTCACAGCGCTCAATTTCACGATCAAGAAGATCTCTATCGTTCTCCTTGTGTTTTGATTATGAATTTTCTTCTTCTTTCAGGAGCTGTTCTTCTTTGCAATGCCAAATCTGCCAGTTTGATTCATTTCTAAGAACCAGATTTTAAGTTATTTGGAAAGCGGAAGGTCTTCCAAATTACTTATAAAGTCAGAATTGGCTCCCATCATATACCTTTCTTTCTAATGTTTATTTTCTTAAATTAATTTTTTTGGGTAATTATTTAAACAATTATTGTTTTTTTTCTTTTTCTTTTTTAAATAAAGTAGAATAAGTCGCGTTATTTATAAATATAACCAAATAACAATAATGAATAGATACTATCAATGTTTTTTTTTC
Organism: Cucumis cinereus; assembly: GCA_037974625.1. NCBI lineage: Eukaryota > Viridiplantae > Streptophyta > Magnoliopsida > Cucurbitales > Cucurbitaceae > Cucumis > Cucumis cinereus. The sequence goes on from JBBPDJ010000014.1 coordinate 548,396, forward strand.
CATATTCGTGAATGTCCAACTTACGCCCACTTCGACTAATGGCACAACCGGCTATAACATTTGGGTGTCAAGGAACACATGACCTCTTAGTTAGTTATTGACATTTTTTACCACTAACCCAATCCATGATGGTTATGATGTTTTATCAATGTTTATTAGTATCTATCACAATTGAATAGCGACATTAGTTATATTTATAAACAATTTTAACAGTTTTGTCGTTTAAAAAAAGATAATTATTTTAAATGGTAAAATAATTAAAAATATTTATTGATACAGTAAAATTAAAATGATTATATATGAAAATCAACCCTTTTTAAAAAGTAATAATATAAGACTTTTTCAATTAACTATAAAATTGCTATTGAAAAAGTGTATTATTTTTTAAATATAAATTTAAATTTAAACTAGAAACTCTTTGTTAGAAAACTACTTATCTAATATTATAGGAGTTGGACTTGGGTTTCTAATAATAATCTTTCAAAAATAAGTATTTTAAAGTGGGAGTGCTTTTGATTTTCTTTGAGCGTTTCCTGAAATTTTAAAACAAGATTTTATTATATCGTATACACTCAATTTGAATATCATTGAGTTGAAATGTATCAATTTCTATTTCGTTATCTCTATATATATAAGCTCGTATACATCTTCCCGTGTTTGTATAACATAAGTTTAAATTATTTTGAGGAAGTATGATTGGATGGTCTTTTTTTTTTTCTTAAAATAAAAAATGGTAAAAGAAAAGAAGAAAGACCCAACTATAATTGAAAAAAAATGGTTCTTGTATCTAAAAAGAATTAACATCTTCCAAACTAACCAAGAAATGGTTTTGAAGAGCAAAACTTGCCTTTGATCATCCATTACTATATTTGTACGAGTAAAGACATTGTTTCAATTTGGTCACTAAAACTTTAGTTTTGGAGTCGAGATTCATTAGAATGTTGAATGATCGCTTATAGTACTTTTGTCATAATCTATCCTTTGTTCACGCTAAAAGTTTTCCTCCATAAATAACTATGTAACGTTGTTGGGTCTCGTAGAAAACAAAAAAGTGGTTGGATCCACCTATAATGCTGTGATCATAGCACAACCAAAACTAAACTAGTAGAGATAAATAATATGGAATTATTTGACTAGAAGAAGCGAAGTGTGACACTGAGAACATACAAAAATATAATTTTACTATATAAAATTAATCAACTAAGTTTCTTACATCTGCAGCATTATAGGAGCTATTGATATTTACATTTTGAAAACCATAAGAACTTGCTTACTAAAATATTGCTAGGAGTGGAACTTATATAGCAGGATTTGCATCCCTTTTTTACACAAGAGGCAAAAGTATACATTCCTTGTAGTCTTATGCCTTATGGTATTGAATATTATGGTGAATAGAACATGTCTGAGCTTTTCATGGCTAGGCAGGTTCACGAGGTCGAGCGGCCCAGAGTGAACTAAGAACGCGGAGACGGTGAAAGTACTCCCCCAAAGCGAGCAAGCCTTGTGCTGCCTGTCTTGTGGTTAGGAGGTGAGACATTCTCTTCAAAGTTTGTTGCCTGAGATGGTCTGCCTGTTCAAGAAAAGAGTAACACACACTCGGCTGAACGAGTGAGGGTTCGGGATCGAAGCAAAAACTATTGTCATACACTTATCATACTCTTGGTTTTAGTAAAGAAACACAAATGCAGATCATTTCAATAGCATAAGCCAATTGCTTCTTGAGCAGTTTGTTTTTTCTGCACAAAGGGTCCTGAGGAAGGGATACTTTCTGTTTCTAGAGTTCTGATATTCTACAAGAAGTGAATAATTTTGAAGATATAAAGTCTACTTCAACACAGATTACATACTTTTTAAAAAGGAAAATAAAATTTTAATGCTAATGAAATCAGTTAGTCAGCACCTAGGATGAAAAGTCCTAATAAGAAGAGTTGATTTTGGAAAATATTTTACTTAGAAATCAAGCCACAATGGTACAAGAGAAAGAGGGTGCAATCGTACAAGTATATAGAATAAGTGAATGTGAGAACAAAAGTTGGAACAGAAAGGCAATCAACTACATTTAATTTGGAAGAATGTGCTATTACCTGGCTTATGAAGCTCTCCAATGCTTCTAGTTTCTCCATTCCATCACCCATCTGAGAAATATAGCCTCCTATAGGATCACTGGCAATGCTGAGGGATAGATTCTGGTGCAGTTTTTCCATTCCTTGAGTGAGCGCATCTTCAGCTTGCCGAGACGACTGTTGCAACTTGTGGATATCGGCTCTTTGTTGTTCATTTAATGGCTCGAAGTATGGCTTGAGAACCTGTCAGCATATGTGAAAGGGTTTTTTACCATCTAAACTAGGATACGGGTCTGTTATTTGGCTTATATAATGCAAAAAGAAAGGGGGAACGTGCACATGTTGGCACATGCGAAATAGTGACGACTGACTAACCGAATATTGAGAGTACTAGAGAAGAAAATATCAACTTAACAATGATGTAGTAGAGTTCAATTTCAGTAAAAATGTCAAACAAAAGGTTATCTATCATTGATCATCAAGTACAGGACTAAACATTTTGTTAATGATTTCCAAAGGATCGCTTCTGATACTTCATCACGATTCTACTTGGGAATAAAAATAGAAGAGAAATTCCCTTATGAAAACATCTATCTTCCTAGCTCCGATAAAAATAATAACTGATACCTTTTAGCATAACCAATGTACAATTAACCGAAACAAAACAAAACGAAACACGCTTGTAATATAACCAAAAAGAATGCATGAATAATATGGAATAAGTGGCAAACAATTGTTTAAGATCAACCTAACTGAGACATAAGTTCTTACATTTAGCAGTTCCGATGGGCGAAATCCGCCTATCCAGAGGAAAAAACGCTCTGCCGATGATCTCCAAACACCAGACATTAAATAGAAAACATCAGCCTTTGCAGCATTGGCTTTCATGCAAAATAGATTGTGGTAATGGTTTAAGCTGCTCTCCACTAAAATTTGGAGTTCTATATCAGTTGTATGAACTTGCAGAGCCTTTCTAAGTTCGTTGATCTGCCTCTGTTGCTCTTCAACCCAGTGATTGTATTCCATCTCAAATGCAACAATCCCTGAAAGTTAAATAGCATAAATTTCAGATTGGAACCAACTCAAAGATTCTCTCTTTCAAGGACAACAATAACTGCCCAGTTAGAATTATGTTTGTGTTTGAAGAGAAATAAAGACCTTCTGCCGTTTGTCAAATGATAACGAAACAAAGGAAGGCTAAGGCTACCAAGTAAGCTCAACTGGTTTATGAAAACTAAGGTATGAGGTGAGCTCCGTGGAGTCACAAACCTGGATTTACCAATCCGTTGAATCCGAAGTGACTGGTATCTACTAAGCAGCCGGTACCCTGCAACAAAGAATTCATGCTTAATATACACAATAAAGACTGTATAAGAAAAAATGATCTCCATCTTACCTTCTGTTGCCTGGTTCTTTCAAGCTCCTCCTCCAACTGTGCCAGCTTCAAACGGCTAGTTTCTAACTGCTGCACATAAACCTGCAAAACATAGTTCAGTAAGTCCTCAAATCACATATCAGATACTTAACAACAACTTGTACAAATGATTGCCTTTCAGCACCTTTTTCCTCATACGGCTTTTACGAGCTGCTTCCCGATTTTGTGCTAAACGTCTTTGTACCTGTATATGTGTAATGGATGAGGTACATAGAACTTAGTGCACAAAGGAAAATAAGGAAACGGAACATATGAAAAGAACAAAGGAAATGAAGATTGCACGAGAGAGAGATGGTTTGCAGTCTATTTACCTTATCGTCAACTGGCTTGTTCATTTCTTGACTGCTCTCGAGATGATCCATCGATTCAAAAGGAACAAACTCGGGCTACAAAGTCAGGAAACAAAAATTACCAGAATCCAACAAGAAGAGGATAACCTTGGAAACTCAGATTTTCTAACAAGAGCCAATATAGAGTATTCTCACTTTATTGTCTACACAGTCGTCCACTTTAGTAATAGGTGATATGCTCGTATCTAGTCGACTACCAAATGTATTTGGCCATGAGTTGATCTGATGAAATGGCTCATAGATGCCCATCCTTGAAGCATAGAGTTGAGTTGATGAAGAGCTCATACTCTGCTGACCAATCATAAGAGTAAAATGGACTGAAAAGATGGAAAAGAGTAACAAATGTAAGAAGTGAAAAAGACAATACATCCATCTTTCAACTTCGAAAAAAGGTATGTCATACAGAATAATTGAACTACAAATCACAGAAAGAATGACAGGAAAGAGGAAAAAACAGAATTGAAGTACCACAAAAGGAGGTCACAATTCAGTTAACAGCTTTTGGAACCAATCAAAATATTGATCATCCCCTAGCAACTATTCCATCTAATAGGCTCCTTTCATTCAAAAAGAAAAAAGAAAACCGGGTTTCTAATCACAAATCAAAGCCAACTGAATCATGAACACAACTTCAAATTGTCATCCCCTTCCAATTCTGAAAAGAAACTTAGAGAAAGTGCCACCCACATGTAATAAACTCACTTGGGTACAAGCAAAACAGGGCCAAACATGTATTTCTAAGCTATAACTAACACAAGAAAGTTGACAGCACAGCAAGAAGAAGAAAGGGACAAATTCAATTCAGAAAAGAACTTCTCAAAACAGTCCTGATTCCTTAGCCAGAGCCATATAAGAATAGGAAAAAGAAAAACACAGGTGTTTTTGTTTCTTGATGAAACAATTTGAGTTGCAAAACTACCTTAATCCAAGTGTAATAACAGTAGAAAATGACCACAGAATGATCTGAAATAGTGGGCAGATTAAAGAAGGTATGATAATGATGCAGCCTTCAAAATATAATAAAATAACAAGGAAATGCAGCTCCTCGCTCATTCACTTCCCTGTGAGTTGGAAAGAAACACAAAGAATAAGAAAGCAACTCAACAATGGGGAAAAAAGATGCAGAACCTAACTTATATATACAAGTTTATTTTTAACTTTTTCTTTCCTTCTTTCTCTCTCTCTCTCTCTCTCTCTTCTTTTTCCCCTTTTTTCTCTTTGTTTTTTTTGCCCTAAATGCTACTGTCAATCACCTGTTAACGTCGCTATGACCTCATTTTCCACCATGGGAGAGTGAAGCTACCGTGCCATTAGATTACAACTACGTGGATTCTTTTAAGCACTTTTTCTCGAAGGATAAACAAAACCCCCAATAATTATGCTTTAAAGTTTAAACTACGCCACTTTTCTAACCTTACGCCTCTCTTTCCGTCCAGTTAAAGTACATTTTCCGACGACGTTGCCATTTCCGGCGGTCCACCATGAATCTACTGCCGTCTCGAGGTTGATTTCCATGGCCACACCTTTTTGAAAATGAACCACTAAAACTGCCAACTGTGGAGCCCTTTCACATTGGACCCAGCCGTATTCAGCCATGAAATTTGGATCGTTCTTCATATATTCGAATCAGCATCTTCAACTCTTCTATAAGATCAAATGAACCATCCATTTCCGCCATAGATTCGGACCCTTTTGAAGCTTCTCGCACAAATTCCTCAATCCCTTAATAACCCAATAACTAGATTACTCCAAAACTTCAAAATCAACTGTTGGTTGAAGACGATATGCCAAAAATGATGAAAGCAAAACAAGGTTTATATATGTGGGGAAGAAGAACTAAGAAATATATTATATTAACAACAAAAAGTGAATTGCACTACTTTGGCTAATTAAGAATAATTTTAATTAGACATGAGTTCATATAATCCTCTCTAAAACCGCCATTGACAGAGCTTCCATTAACAATGAAAATTCAAAGTTCAAAAAGAGAGAATATGGAGTTTGAATCTTTGAACAAAGTGGTGAAAGATATTTTCTTAGATTGATTTTCATTCACTGAAAAAATGTCTCATCAGTTCCTTCATTGGGGAATTTGTAATTCCAATTTCCAATATGATGAGGTAATAATATTCTTGAAACGAATGAATAATATGAAAGTAAATAAATAAATATAAACCAAAAATTAAAAATTAAAATCACATAATTTGACTGTCAATTTCATAAAAAATCAATCCCATCATTGGATTCCATTTAATATTTCATGGATTAATAACACGTAGGTTAAAAGTATATAAAAGCTAGAGTGTATAATTCAACAATTAAGATGCTCTCTCCAATTGTACCTAAACAAAAAGTACTTTTGTAACAATCTGTTTAGACCCATAAAGTAAATTTTCGGTTGAAATTGGTTAAATTATAAGGTCAAAAGTAATTTTATTACAATCTTTTCGGAGAATCGTAAAAAATTGATAAAATATTACAAAATTATGTGTTGGAAATTTTTGTTTGAAATATAAATATTTTGTTTTTTTTTATATTATTATTCTTAAAACAAACAATCATTTTAGACCCATAAAGTTTTTTTATAATAATTTTTGTTTAAAAAATATAATACGAAACATATATGAAAAATTGTTTTAAATAACAAAATCGTTAAAAATATTTAAAATTTTACTTAGTAATAGAACCACGATAAACTCAAATATATCAACTTTTAAAATAGCTTTCTTAAATTATTATATTCTCATTCTAATTGTTTTAAATTAAATTATTTAAATTAAATTATAAAGTCAAAAGTAATTTTATAGCAATCTTTCTCGATTAAAATATTGGCAAAAATTGATAGAATATTACAAAATTATGTGTCGTGGATTTTTGCCTTAAGTATAAATATTTTGTTTTTTTTATTATTATTCTTTAAATATATCTTTCCTATTATATTTTTAAATGAGAAATTATTTTAAATGTCAAAATCAAGTATTTACAAAATATAACAAAATTTTGCTCAGTAATAAACACTAATAAACCAAATATATCAACTTTTAAAAGTGCTTTCTTAAATTATTATATTTCTCTTACTAATTGTTTTAAATTAAAATCATTTACGTCATGTTTAATACCAAAAATTATTTTAAAACTATCAAATTACTAAAAGAAAAGTATTTTAGGTATTTCAAAAATTATATAAAATTAGTCAGTGATTCTTGGTTAATCATTTTTCAAGAATCACTAGAGAGCTAATACTTCAAACATCAATTTTGAGTGCTTTCTTTCTTTTTTTTCTAAAACTTTCTTTAAATTGTCAAACACGATATTTTTGTACAAAAGTGATTTTGGCTAATGAAAAAGTGATTTTGACTATTCTAAATCACTACCAAACACACTCTTAACTCTTTGATATTTTTTCTTCATTCATATCTATTATATCAATAAAATTTGACGGCTAACATATTTATAACATTTTTTTTCTAAACTTATTTTAAAATAAATTAGATTGAATAAATAAAATATTGTGCAATTTAAATCATGTAAATTTAAAAGAAAAGGAACTTAATAGTAAAATATTTAAATTGGAATAATATTTCTTCATTTTAATTTTATATGATAATTATTTTTTAATCATTTATCAAATAGTTTAAATTAATAAAAACTATAAACAATTACTTTAAAATTCGTATATTAATTATCAACTTATAAATAATTAAAATAATATATCTTATTTGGTTGTTATAGGTAGGTCACTATCAAAAGTTGTTGCTACTTTTTTTTTAATTTAAAATTAATCCAACACTAATCTACTCCCTAATTATTTCAAAAAGCTATAACAATCTCAAACAAAACCATAGTCAATCTAAATATAATTAAATAAGATATAAATTATCGTTCTAAAGATTAATAATTCGATTTTTTTCTCTCACTCTTGTTGAACTAAAAAAAGAGATGCTCGAAAACACATTTCATTCCAAATTTCAATTCCGTCATTAGATTCTGTTTTATATTTAAACACGTATTTGGAAGTGGGAATATAAACGCTAGAGTATTTAATGAATTTTAAAATTAAATGCTTTGAATTCTTAGTCAATATAAGCACAAGAGAATAAATTATCAAGTATCATTCTAAAGATCGGTGATTAGACTCTGGCTATCATAATCATTGAACTAAAAGAAAAGATATACTCGATTTTTTTTCGAAATTTGAACAACAAAGATTAATTATTTTTATTTTTACTCCCATTTTTTTTTCTATCAATATATATTTTGATTATTATTTTATTTGATTGAGTAGCAAAAACATTAATTGATGAGGACTCAAGAGAGAATAAAAAAAGATGCTAATATTATAAAAAAGCTTCTTTGTGCATTTATTGGATGAGAAAGCATTTCTCCATCTATATTTGGACTGACTTGCCCACCATCCTAATCTTTCTCTTTCTTTTTTTTCTTTTTTTTTTTCTTTTTTCCCCCTTATCTCTTTTATGTCTTTATTTCTTTTCAAGTGCAAATTTAATTGGTAAATAATTAAAATTAAAAAAAGAAAAAAGAAAAAAAAAGTTTTTTTTTATATAAAAATATGTACAACTTTTTTTCAAGGTAAATATAATATAATATGCATAACTTGTATATAAAAAGTGTGGCAAAAATTATGTATGTTGAAAGGCTAATATGAGATTTATTTATTTATTTATTTATTTATTTAGAGAAAAATATGATAATTCATTTCATGTTTTGGGAAATTATGCTATATGTGTATTATTAATTTGCCTGCTTGTAAATAGTAATAAGATTGTGTGTATTTGATCCAAATTATGGAAAAATATTCAATTATTATAATATATAATATATAATATAATACAATAAAGTTTATATAAATTTTATAAATAACACTAAATGTTAAATTTTTACCAATGACATTAACTTTCTAATTAATTAATTAATTATATATATATATATATATATACAAACGCCAAATAATTTTCAAGACGCAAGTTATCCTATGAATGCTATATTCATGTCTGTTCGAAATGTTAATCATAGTATTCATTCTTATGTAAATGGGAATGAAAAACAAGAGATACTTTTTCTCGAAATA
>JBBPDJ010000014.1:557432-578608 GCA_037974625.1 Cucumis cinereus
TATACACACTGTGAATTGTGATGAAAATGAGAAAAAAAACTAATTAATTATAATTTATTAAAGTTTAAGTTATAGACATTAATTAACTCTAAAGATTGAAAGTGAGTTCAGTGATAAATCACGATTAGTGACGATTGGGAATCCGAGAGATCTATGTTAAGACCAAATGGGACCAAAATTAAAAAACTCCAGAGTTAAAAATATAACAGAATAGAAATTAAACTCAAAATTTGAATAAAAGTATGATTAATTTTTGGTTAACTTTTCTAATTTTGTTTTAATCTTTAACCTATACGTGTGTGTTACATTACAAGTTTACCCTTAAATTTTTAAATCAATGTTCGCTAGTGAATTCTAATTTTGTTTCTAATAATTCATTTAAGTACTAATTAATTATGATCATAAAACTCGTCACTTAAATTATACATTGATAAACTAATCTTATCGCTTGTTTTTATATAATATTTTGTTCTAACATAATGTAATAATAACTTTACGAAACATCATGTTCGGTCATTAATGTTTTATCAAAGTTTGATTTTGGTTTTTATTTGTTTTCTATAGTTTTAAATAGTTTATTAAGAGTATCGAGTAGAGTTTGCTATTAGTTGATATAGTAGAATATGATATTAGTTTCTAAGATATTATCCAAATTTCATTCCAAACTATATTATTTTAATTCGTCTCTACATGTCACATTCACCAATAAAGTTCAAAACCTTTTTGGTCCATCGACTTCATAAATTATTTAACTCCACAAACTTCAATTGTGGTTACTATTGAAGTTTACATATTTATCGAAAAACTTTATCTTCTATAATTTCTCTCGTTTGCATTTTTTTTTTTTGCAAGGAACTCCATCTTCCTAATTTTGTTACCCAATACAATACATAATCGATCTTCTTAACTCCAATATATTAACTGTTTGTCTTTATAACTCACTTCGATGTTGAGAACGACTCAACAACTACCTAAGCCCATGACTCATAATAAGTTCACACATAAAAGAGATTCTTTTGTCTCACGCACATTGGAAGTTTAAAGGTTGGAAAGAGAGTATAAATATAAGAACTCTTTAAGGGACTTGCAAAAGTGGATAAAATTATAATAGTAGTTGAGTTTCTCCTCCCACACATGTGTCACCACCACCTGTCGTCAGGCAGGCAGATTCGAGTAACCACACTTGTTTTCTTCTTTCCATGGACTAATCGAGCATCTTCTTCTTTCTTTCATACTTACTAATATTAAGTTTTTATCTCTCGATTACAATCTTTCCTCTAATCCATATTTACATCTCTCACACCAAAGTCACGTTGAATTTACTTTCAAGACAGTGATTTCCACGACAAAATTTCGTTCATCCCGAACCATCTTACTTGTGGGTTTTGTTGGGCCATTGCTTCCAAATTTTGAAATGCATCATACAAATTGGTAAAAAGAGAGATTCTTAAGTAAATAAAATAAATAAATAAGAGACGTCAACTTTTTTTGGGAAAAGAAAAAGAAAAAAGGGAAAAAATAAAAAATAAAGTAAAGCAAAGTAAGCTTCTTTTGCTTTGGGATATTTGGCCACATCATTTTCATTAATAATAATAATAATTATAATAATTATAATAATAATGCACACAATACAATGTCCAACACCTATTAATTTCATTAATTAATAATAAACCCAATAACTAACTCACTTCTTTATTTTCCTAAACCACTTTTAAGGTACCACTAATCTTGGATTACATGTTAGATTCTTAATCCATCACCACTAATCTTGATTACATGTTAGATTCTTAATCCATCAAAATACTAAACTTTTTTTATATATATATATAATTAACTAGCTTACAAACAAATAAACCTATACAATTCCAAAGTTTTAGATACTAAAATTGTATATTGAATATTTAAGAATTATCCTTTTCCAATAAAAATTAAAAATTAATGTTTAAAAAATATTTTAAGATTGAAAATATCTAGACAAAAGATTATGAATAAAAATATATATATATATTTTTTAAAATAACATAAATTTAAAATGAAATTTTGAATTCTTTCGATTCTGCTTCAGGTTAAGAATCACATCTCATTATGTTATTGTTATATATGGTGAATTTTTTTCTAATTTATTATAGTTAAAATACAAATTTCAAATTTTATGTTTTGTATATACAAATTTCGAAACCTAAAGATAAAATACGTAAAATATTAGATCTTTCATTTTATTAAAAAATAATATGACGCAACTAAGAAATGGGAGGATACATTAAAAAATAAAATAAAACGAACAAAATTTAACGGTGGGTTCAAGGTGTTTGTTATATGGTGGAGCCTCCTACCTAATTTTGTTCCTCGCTTTTTGAAAATGCGAGGGTTTGATATTATTATTTATTTATTTTAAAGCTCCCTTGCATTTTGAAAATTACCACCCCACAACACAACACACACATTGAATAAATAAATAATGACTTGTTTTGTTAACATTTATCTTCCTCTTTTAATTCTTAATTAAACATCGATTTTATTAATTGTTGTTTTTTTCTATTATTTTTTTTCAAAGAATAGAAACAATGACGGATCTAAAAATTTTATCGTCGAGGAACTTTATATAAAAAAAAAATTAAGAAATTGTAAAAAGTAAAACTTGAACCTAGATTCAAAGTAAGTTGAAAGATAGATTTACCACTAGACTAACTATCAATTTTGATATATATATAAAGAACATAAAGTTAGGGGTTCGAGCCGTTCTTGGACTTTAACTAAATTTGCCATTAAAATAGTAAATAAATATAATAATAATAATGATAAAATGTGTAATTTTAATTTGCATTACAACCATGTGCCAAAAAATAGTAAGAATTGAAATAAAGGTTTATTATATATTTGTGTGTGTTAATTAATTATTATAGTAAAACACTTAGCATAATATTAAACCAAGAAAACACTAGAGAATCTACACCTCTCTCTCCTTAATTTATATAAAGAGAATCTTTTGATATCTTTCATTGAATATAGAATATATGGCAAAGGTGGCCATGAATTTCACCAAATATCATCACTTTACGGAATAATTTTAATAATAACATTAATATATATATATATATATATATATATATATATGTTATTGGTAACCCTCTTTTAATTTCAAATTTAATTAATTATAGTATACTCCATGTGTAACCTCCTTTCAAACTATTGTTCATTATCTTCATTAATTTTAGTTTTTCTTACTTAAATAAATATGTCAAGACCTTTTTTTTTTTAAAAAAAGTATAATAATAATAAGTATATTAAATTAAAAATATCTAAATACAAAATAATATCATCTTGTTCGAAAATCAATCGACCTAAAAAACTTTTTGACCCTACTAAGAAAAGAGACACTACAAGAAAATTATGTCTTTGCTATCGCTAAGGGCATAAAACGAAAATCTCACACCATTCAACCTTTATCACTTAAAGTTATAACATGCGTACATCAATTTGATTTAATTCTATATTTTCTCTTTAATTTATATCTAAATAATATAATTCAATTAATGATCCATATATTTGGTAAATAAGAAAGATTGTGGGTTAGTTAATTGATGCAGATATTGAGTGTTGAATAAATTGATTACCGTGTTAAGGAATGATCAAGATATTGAGCACGACTTTAATTAGTGCTTAATTATTGTCTCATCTTAGTTGTTTTTCAAGACTAACGGGCATCCGTTGAGAAAGAGTTAAAATCAAGAAACTTTACTCATAAGAAGATTATGATAATAAAGAAAAGAAAAAACTCAATTGTTAAAGAGAACACATCGACCTCTACTCTTTTTTGAGAAGCCAAAAGATCTATAGTCAAATGTTTCAGTTTTTGAAAACGTTAACACATTAAACGGAAAAACGACGTTAAAACAATAACAATTAATAAATAAAATGGAAAAAAAAAATTAGAAAAATAATAATTATCAAGAATTAAGTATTAATTGAAAAGGAGTGTGAAAATGCATAATGTATTCTTGGAATGTAGTATTTGGTGGTGCAAGAGAAGGAAGCACTCTCAACCATTGGAATTGCTTTTCTCTTTTTTTAAAAACAAAAATTCTTCCTATTTCTGTTGCCTTCATGTGGTCTTATAAAAGCTGTTTGCATGGAAAGTGTTTTTCTTTTTACAATTTTTTTTTAAATATAAAAAAAAAAATAAAAATAAAAACCTATTTAGATTCTTAACTAAGAAATACCCCAAATAATTGAGAAACCTTTGAGACAAAAGTGTTTGTGTTTTGTGTTTTCCCTTTTTTATTATTATTTTAATATTTTTAATAAAAATAACTATTTTTTGCTTTCTTAATTAACATAAATCCACTTTGTATATTCATCTCCTAATTGTAGCTGTCATTTTTTGGAAAAGAAAGTTGAGTGTCAAACAAATGAATTGTTGTATCGTAGAATGATTTAGTGCTAATTGTTTAATATTGATTGACTCTCCAAAGTTAATACGACACTCTTGTTCCATAAAAACCTTTTACTCAGAGAAAAATTAAACATAAGAGATTTAGAAATCTATATATGTAGAAAAATTAGAAACGTTACAAAATTTATGTAACTACCAAATAGTTAAAAAAGCGTTTCGAATTGTCAGAATATTAAATATGTAACATTGTGGTCAAATGTAATTAGGATTATTAAAAATCAGAGGAATGTTGGAATGAATGAGAAAAATAAGATCGTGAAGGTGTGAAAATGGTGAGAAAGATGGTTGTGTTGGAAACTACGAAAAGAACATGAAGTTGGTAATATAAATCGGACTCAAAACCCTCAATTCAAACGTGAGTTTTGAATAACATTGCATTATGAACCTCCAAACAACCCTTAAACGTTTCAAAACTTGGTTATTTTTTGACAAGTCATTCTAAACAATTTTATCGAAAAATAATTTTCAATAAAAATAAATTTTGAGAAAAAAATATATATATATATATATATATATATATAAAAAAGAAATAAAAACCCACTAAGATTCTTACTTAAGGAATAGCCAAATAATTGAGGAACCTAAAGATGGGTAGAGAGATGCAAATAATACACATCCAAATAAATTAAATAAATAATAAATTAATTAAATAAATAAAGCAAATAGCAAAAGAAAAAAAAGAAAAAAAAAAGTGAGCAAACCTTTTTGTGTTAAAAGTTTTTTTTAAGAGTGATGAATTTGTCACCCAAAACCCTAATTTATGAATAAACATATCACTTTCAATTTCCCCACAAAATTATTGTATTTTTTCCCTATGGACTCATCACCACACTCTTCTACTTTTTCTTTTTTATATAATTTAAACCATATTTGAGTTTCTTTTATAAAGATTCATATTTGTCTTATGCTTCAACTTTTAACATTTTTTTTTTTTTTTAACAAAATTATTATTTATCACTCTTAATTTAGTACTTAACACATACATTTATATTATATATGGTTGGTTTTCAATAACCATTTATTAAAATTTATTTATTTATTATTATTATTATTATTATTTTCTTTTGGGAGAAGTCATGTTGTTGAGGGTGTGGATTTTGGAGTAGAATGGTAAGAGAAGACTGAGCATGGGCCCGATCGGTCTCAACTACTCACAATGACAAACTCATGCAAAAATCCCATAGGCTAAAACCACAACCTAAGCTAGGTTAAAAAGGGAAGAAACCCTAGTAAAAGCATGTAGGATCGGTCAGTTTCGAGCCAAGGAAGAGTCACCTCCAATCGACCCAAAAGATAAACCCCTAATTCGATAAGGAATAAGGAAGGACCAAAACCTATAAATAAGGTAGAAGGGGATGACTTCAGGTAACCAAAAATCCACCAAATTTAAAATACTTTCTTTTTCTTCCAACCTTCTGATTTAAGCATCAAAGTGGTTGTGTCTAACATCGCACCAGCGTTTAGCTTTGTGCTTCTTGGCAAGCCCTCTTCCCCAAAAAATACCAAATTTTCCATTGTTGTTCCAAGAAAATCAGGTACGCTTTGCTTGGTCAAATTTTGACATCAACACATGTAATTGGTGGTTTTTTAGTACAATAATTACAGATGGGAGAATTCGAACTACAAATTTTATGATAGATGTTAGTTGAGCTAAACTTTTGTTGGCATTTGATCGATAGTTGTATTCTTGTAATATGCGCTATTATATGTATATTGAAAATATTTTTCATGATGACATTTGTTTTGGTTAAGAAAATAATTTTTAGTCATTTATATTTTTTTTGTTAAGATATGGGAAATTATCCAAGCGAACAAGCCCATCAATCCCTTCAAACAACTATCGACTGGGCTATGCTTCATTACTTGGAAATGAATATATAGGCCTTCTCTGGCCCAATGGTTAGGAGTTCCTTTTGGGATCGCTTGAAACTCACAGCCCACTTATTTCATACACTGGGCCGGCCCATCTTCTAGAAGCATTCTAATTGAAAAAAGAGATTTTTACATGAAAATTTCTCTTTTGAACCCTATATTTTAAAAATATTCTTACATTTCAAAATTTCCAATGAAAGATTTTTAGAGATAATTGTGGACAATTTTACAATTTCAAGTTGATGGAGGAAAATATACATTTATTGTGGAGAGAGAAAATGTATTTAATATAATTTTTTCTCATTCTCATTTGGAGAGATAAAATGACATTTAATATGATTTTATTTTCCATTTTGTTTTCACGTTGATTTTTTATATTATGTAAGATATTTCGTTATCTATTTGAAAATATTCAAACAATATACTCAAATACAATTTGTTTGATGACAACAATCATCATCGTTTATTCTATATATCACAATATACATTTATTCCTTGATTTGTGTGATCAAGAACCCTTTCCATTTTCATATCTTCTTCTCTACATCTTCATTTTGTCTAATACTTGTGTCGTCGACCGAATAAACGACGTCGAAAGCTACATCTCATGCCCAACATCAAAAGCTTTGTCTACATCACGATGTTCGTTTGCAACCACCAATCGAGAAGGAGAAAAGGAGACGAAGGAGGAAGAAGAAAGATCAGTGAGGGGTTTTTTTTCTCTATTATTAAAAGTAACATCAATTGACATGAAACTCTAAGATTGTGCATAGGAAAAAGAATCAAAACATTATGCACGTATGCACGCGCACACATACTTATACCAGCACACTTATACAATTTTATAAAAAAGAGAACCTAATTGAGGTCCAATAAAGAACAAAACTAATGGATTGATTCTCGTTCAGTTCAATTTTATGTTATTTAGTTATCGATTTCCAATTTTTTGTGTTGCTTCATACTTTTATTATTATTAAACAGACAAATATACATGTGTTATACTATAATTAAAACACTAAAAGTGACATGGGTTAAAGTTTATTATTAAGGGGTATATATCCCTACTTCAATTTTATTTTGACTAACTCTATTTCATTTGAAAATCAATTTTATTGATGTCAAATTCTGGATAAGGTAGGTGTACTTGACCTTTAAATAACTAACAGTGACATTGAATTTGTTTAAAGAGGAGATGAACGTAGCTTGCAAAAAAAAAAAAGTTGCACACCGATTTGATGCTTGTTGCACCCTTTGATGCTTAAATTAGAGAGCGAGAAAAAGAGTATGAAAGCTAGAGACACACTCAAGTTACTTCGACCTACACAAATGAAGTATAATGATGTATTTATATATAAAGTTGACCTAGGTTTATCTCTATAATTCGAGAGTCGCATTAGGATAATTAGATAACCTATCAGGCTAAGAGGTAAGTCAAATTTCATGCTTGACTAGGTCGGTCTCAACCTGGTTGAGATCGAGCATCTCGTTTGGGCCATATCTTGAGCCTAAAGGGATCTCCAGGATCGAGACACGTGTAAAACATGTCTCGTTAGGCATTTGACAAGGTTCAGTCTCGACGCTGCTGCTGACCAAATACAAATACAAACCAATAATCTTTTATTTACGTCAAATACAAATGAAATAATCACTTTAAAATTTGAAAACCAAACCAAATGAATAGATGAAGTTGATTTGATTTGGATTTCGGTTTTCTTTTTAAAAAAGAAAAATAGTTAGCAGTCCTACTAGAAATGATGTCCCCACAGCTTAAGGGAACTTACCTTTATCTGCCCATATGGAGTTGACCCACACCTTCAAATAGACGGCTTCTCATAGACAAAAGTAGAATCAAATAACCTTTTAAAATAAATATTACCAAATATATTCACTTTTTAAAATTAAAATTAAAATTAAAAATTAAAAAAAGAAACTTGTTACTTTAAGCTTGTTCTTTTAGGGAAAATGGAACGACGCAATTCAAAAGTATTTACGTTAAAATACAACGCCGTGCTTTTCAAATACTTAAAAATCAAATTTAGGCTAGTTCAATCCGTCTTGTTGAACATCATTACACATTCAACAAAGGAAACTAATCACACAATCTTCTTTGCGTGATATATAGATTACTCTTTTGGTTACGAATTGGTTTTGGAATATAACTTCGTGTTTATCTAATAAATTTGCCTCGTAACCTTTTACTTACAAAAGGGTAACAATTACTTCACTACCATATCTAGATAATAACTGCCGATAACCTAATGTTTAGCGACGTTTGTCATCCATTATTTGGTTGAAGGTAATTTTCCTTTTTTATTATTGGAAATATTCTTTTTTTTAAAAAAGGTATTATTAGGAATAGTTTCACCTTAGAGAGGTGTGAAAGTAAATAGCCCTAAGTGCCCATTTTAAGAGAATAATTAATGTACCCACCTAAACACCTTTAATAATGATCAATATAATGCATTCTTCCAATTACTTTAATACTTTATTTGAAAGTGTATTAACAAGTATTTTAGTTATAAAATAAAAATAAAAATAAAAAAAATAAAAAATAAAAAACAAAAACTTCGATTGTAAGTGGTAGAAAGGAGTCTTGCGAAAACGAGGATCTACCTCTAACGAGGTGCAAATTCCTTGCTTTGGTGGAAAATAAGGATATGTTCCATCCCATACGTTATTAGCCTCTTATATATTTATTATAATAATTTAATATTATATTATTATTGTTTGAAATATAATTATTTAATGAAGACTTTTTCATGATAGTGATTTGAGTTTATTCAAACATGAAAAATTATCTACGAATTTTTCGTGAAAAAAATTTAACAGTAAGCTAATTATCGGGAAAAAATTTGAAAGTATGGAGAATGACCCCACCTCGTACCCCCGCAAACATCTCTAATCATTCATACTTCTCTATTATATTTATATCAAAGTATTATATGAATGTTGGTTGTACCTCGTACACTAGATTTTGATTGACGTTTTGAATGTTATTCACATAGTATATAAACATGTAATATAATAGGATATTTATATGTTATAACCATAAAAAGAATCTCTTCTTTATGAAAAATAAATAAATAAAGTTTTTTTTTTCTTTTTAATTTTTTTTAAAAAGGGACATATGATGCCTTTAGAATTGATACTCTCTCTATTTTATTCTATTCTAATTCCATTCCCACCATTAAACCCGTAACCAAACACACCCTTTCTCAGATTCCTTCAATCTCCATCATCTTCTCGCTCTCTTAAACACAATCATATCCAACGCTCCTAGTTCAGCCACGTCACATATTCAAACCTCCCTCACACTCTCTTCATTTCTCTTTTTCACACTAACTTGATTCTCCGCTTTCCTTTGCTTCTGATTCTTCATTTTCCCCTCATTTTCTTTCACTTTCCCGCTGTTTTTCTCTCTCGTTTTCTTTCATCTTTTCCTAAAAAATTCTCTCTCGCTCACTGCAGATTTCTTCTTCTTGCTGTAGTACTTCACAGGTAACGCTTTAACGTTGTACATATTCTTCCTATTTTGTTCTTCTTCGTTTTCTGTTTCTATTACTGATTAGGATTTCAGATCTGGAAGAGATGATGATTCTAGGTTTTTTATTCTGTTTTTTTTTCTAATGTTCGTTTAGTTTTTTAAATTTTGATTGTTTTTTTATTACGATCTTGCGGTTGTTTGGACTGGATTGTGAGTAGATCTAACTTAGGAGGTTGTTTTTGCGTTCTATTTGTTTGTAGATCTTTTGGACCGTACAACAATGGTGATTGAAACTTCTTCTGTTCATCAGCGTTTGCTCCTAACGTTTGCCGGAGGCATTTCGGCGACGCTGTTTGGCTTTGTTGCTTTGGCCGAGTTGCTTGCTTCGTCTCAGGTGAAGTTATACGGCTCTTTCTTCTTTCAACTTCGTTAATGATCGCTTCTATTATGTTGATTCTGTTTTTTTTATTATTTTAAATATATATATATATATATATATATATATATTCTTTTTGTGAACTTTTGAAATTTGTTTTTAGAAAAGGTTCGAAGCAGAAAGTGATTTTAAATCAGAATAATTCCCCGTCTTCTCTTCTTTACCTTTTTAATTGTACGATATCTCATGAGATTATATTATTAAGGTTCAAATTTCAAACACATTTACAAACATAATGGAATAAATAAAAAATTATGGTAGTAGAATTTGATATTTTATTATATTTATCAATATTTCAAAAAAAATTGTGATTTAAAATATTTTTTCTATATTTAAATTTTATTCGACTTTTAGTTTTATTTTCTTTTAAACTCAAGCTTTGAGGTATATATATATATTATATATATATATATATATATAGTTTAGGGTTTAGGGTTTATATATATAATAGAAGAATCGAACATTTTAACTTTGAAATACAAATTTTATACAACTTAATTCATTTAGACAAAAGAAAGAAAAATATTTCAAACGTGATATGATTATTATAAGATTTTCCCGACCAAAATGAACTTTTTCTAAAGATTAAAGTTGAAGGACAACATTAGATTTAAACCTCATTTAAATTATTTAAATGCAAATGATTAGAGACGGAACATACGACTATATCAAAAAACAAACTCAACACTTCGAAAAGTGTAAATCATATTTTGTCTTTATTTAAACTCATGATAGGTGAGATTCCCAAGGTTTGTTGTCCTTTGATTTTTAGACATTTTGTTTTTCATTTTTTAAATCTCATTTCAATTAGATTCTATCCTCTTCAACAACTTTATTCTCTTTATTTATAATTTAAGTAACACGAAAAAATAACAAGTAGGCTAGTGATAAAATTGTCTTCTAACTCTCTTTAGATCCAAATTCAACCTTATTTCTTACAATTTTTTCATATTGTTTTTACTGAATTATAAAGCTCATCAACGAAATTTATGAATTGGGTAAAAGTAATGCTATTTTAAAAGATATTTGCAAAAATATGGTACTTCTAAGATTATGTAAAAATAGAGCCAAAATTCAGTCATTATTCATAATCTTTATAAATGAGATGGAAGAGAGAAGGAGCAAGAAAGGATGAAGAAGAAGGATAGAGAACTAGGAAGATGAGATAGAAAGATAAAAAAATCTTAAATTTAATATTTAATGATTTAAATTATAAAGTTAAGAATAAAATTCACTTGATTTAGAAATTTATTCTCAACCAATAAATTAGGAATTTGAATTTTCTTTTTAACTCCACATCTCAAAGAAAACCTCAGGTTAAGTAATTCAAAGTGTGTAAGTTTTTTATTCATGAACTTTTTTTATAACTTTTTTTTCAA
The DNA here is from genome assembly GCA_037974625.1 of Cucumis cinereus. Taxonomy (NCBI): domain Eukaryota; kingdom Viridiplantae; phylum Streptophyta; class Magnoliopsida; order Cucurbitales; family Cucurbitaceae; genus Cucumis; species Cucumis cinereus. The sequence goes on from JBBPDJ010000014.1 coordinate 569,057, forward strand.
TGAATTTATATAAGTTAATGAACTTTTTAGTTACATAGATAGTAAGGACTTGATTGGGAAAGAAAATCTAGATTTAAAGGATGAAATTAATTTTTTTTAAAAGATAAAAAGGCCAACTGAAAATTTTCACAAAATATTGAAAATACAATTATTTATATTACTTAATATTAAAAAAAAACTAATAATAATTTGTAAATTTTAAGATAAAAAACTAGATGAACACACGTAAACAATAATTATATCTATATTTGAATACCCTAAATCAAAGTGTAGTCACAATGAACAATAATTTTAGAGATAATAACCAAGTGTAAAACAAACTTTTGAAATATAGCAACTAATTACTAATTTGCAATATTTACAATTCTTTTAAAAAAATGTTACTACATAGTTACTAATTTGAATATAATTGTTATATTTGTAAGTGTCCTTAGATTAAATCCAACCCATTTAGTTTTCAAAATAAATTTCAATCTTGTCTTTTAATCTATAGTTTGTGGCTCAACACTGCCTTCCCTGCCCCATTATGTTCACCCTCCTCGCCCAGCCGTATTGGAACCACGAAGAATCGAATCCCATCGCTTTTTGAGTTCCGTTTATTCCTTTGTTCTTTTCTTATCATCCTGCTTCTACTTTTTTGGTTCCTTTTGGGAGATCGATCGTCTATAATAGCTTAGCTCTTTCTTTCATTTTGTTTAACTCACTGTTGGGGTATATTTCTGTGACATGAATTCAAATTTGATTATTCATCCAGTTCCTTGATTTGAATAAGATGGACGTCATCGATGCATCCGACGAGAAAAGGAAATCCAAGTCTAGGAAATGTCAAACGATGAGGCCGATTGATGGAGAAGAAAATGAAAACGAGAATAACGACAGTGATAATGAAGTTGGTGACGAAGAAGATGTGCATGAAAATGGAGAAGAAGAAGGTAAAAATGCTCCTACTAAAGATGGTGCTAACGGAGGAGAAGATGGTAGCAATGATAATGGTGACGGTGGAAGTGAGAACAGTGGTGATGACGAAGAAGATAATGATGATGGTGGGAGCGATGAGAACAACGAAGATAATAATGAAGACGATGATGACGTGGATGAAGAAGATGCAGAGGAAGAAAACTTTGAAGGAGAAGAGGATGATGAAGAAACCCTTCCACCACCAAAGAAGAGAAAGACGTAACCAGAAAAAAAAAAAAAAAAAGTGAGTGAAGAAGAAAAATATGCTAACTGTGAAAGCACTTTCTAATTATCCTAATGAGACTGCTTCCAATTGTAAGTTTTGGAGACTAAAAGCTCTCAAGACATGGCTCAGCCAATTCGACCTAAACAAAGCAATCGCTATCTTAGTGTTGTAGCATTTGTATGCGCTAATGTTTTAGTTTTGTATTAAAGTTCTTCGATTGATTCAACAACCACTACTTACGCTATTATTACATATGCAGATTGCAATTCACATAATTTTACAAACTTGAAAAGATATAACACTTTTTAAATTTATTTGGGTTTTCTACAATTTTTTTATTTATTTATGATTTACACCCATAAATAAACACATAAACCCCTAAGCCAAATTTTAAAAATTAAAACAAGCTTGTGAAAACTACCTTTTGACTTAATTACATTGGTGGGAAGTATTTTGCCTTAAATCACTCATTAACCCAAAAGCTTAAACTAGTGAGTGAAAGAAAATTTAATAATATATCATCTATTAAAGTGAATAACAAAATATAGAAAACTTAAGGGGGTGTTTAGCCGCCCAACTTTAAGTCGATAGAATGGTCGGTGGACTATAATGTCTCATTCAATGTTTGGAGCTCTAAATATATTGGTGGTGCCTACAACTATTTATAACGAACAATGATCTATTGTATTACTATGGCAAATCTCACTGTGTCACCGTGTCTACTCTTTCATATGCACAAACTATTATAACCCATAAACTATAATAACCACAAACCATAATAACCAATCCCAGGTGAAAATGGCGTTTATAAGTTTGATTTTCAAAAACTAAGAAACAAATAGCTATCAAATGGGGACGTTAGTGTTTCGTGTCTAGTGAAATCAACTTTGAGGAGAGTAAAATCGTGACACCCAAGGGAATGAACTAATTTCAAAGGCCAATTTCTATATACATTTGAAAAACATCTCCATCAACCAACTCCTCTATGTGCACCCATTAAAAAGAAGGGGAAAAAATAGTAATAATAATTGGAGAATGATAATGGCTAAGATGATGGAATAGCTACACGTTATCCTAATTCTAAATAAAATCCAGATATGATGGAATAATAAAAGTTATCCTAAACCTAAATATGTTCAGAGATGTACACCTTTTGAAGTCTCCATATTTACATGTTGAAAGCTGGTCGTGCATTGGGTAGTTCCAACGACTTCTCTTTCTCGCGCTATCTTCAGATACCTGATGTGATACCAAACGGAGAAGAAAAGGGAAATATGCATTTAGTAGTCTAAAAATGATACTATTACAATGATAATTAAGTGTTAAAGAATTATTAAAACAAAGGGGTTAATGAGCGAGAGCTTGGAGTTAATGCATTATATTTTCTCTCGTTTGATACTTCTTCCAAGAGAGTTTTGTTTTAGTTGTTGTTGCAAAACACACTGACAACAATTTCACAAAAATACAAATACCGCCATGATGTTATCTAACTGCAAAAGTGCAATAGTCAGAAACAACATACTTTGAATCGGGGTAATACTCGAGATGCACTAACTACTTTTTCTTTTGTATTCACGTTGAACTGCAAGGCTACTAAAATCAAGACACTTTCTATCCGAGGATATATGCTAATAAATCTTCAAAAACCCGGAAATCTACAATTGATTGATCAATCTTTCTTGTGTTTATATATGTAGATGGGTATTTTTCAAAACATAATCTACAAAGTAGAAACAGCATTGGACCAGGAAATTTTAAAGCATGTACAAGAGAAACAAACAGCTTGAGATAAGTAATATTAGGTGTTTTTATTTAAGTGAGATGAAATAGCATCACTAATTGGTGGCAGCTTTAAAAAAAAAACAAAATTAGAAAAAAGTATTAGTTTACTTACCCATTAAATTACTGTTTGGTGGCATCAATGAACATTGCTCGAGTCCAATGCTCAATGTCTTCAGCTTGGGAAGGTGGAGGAGGAAAAGTTGGATGCTCTACGAGGTCCCATCCTTCAATGGTGGAATCATTCTTTCCAGCATCAGAGAACTCAGTGGCATAAAGATAACTCGAAGCAGAACTTGGAAGGTTACACTCATAATTCGTTTTCTGCATTCAGACGCAAAATAAATAAATAAATAAATTAACAAAACCAAGTGCTGCAGATATGCAGACAGTACTCTCACGATTGTCATTCTCTCTATTTTAAATATATGAGGTTTCATAAATTTTACATTTTGGAAAATAATAAGGGAGGAGGAATATGAAATAACCAAGTAAGAAGACAGGAGAAATCTGCATGCATTTCCAGTTGATTTTAACATGACGGATTTCTTGTGATGATAACTAACAACTTCAAAGGATACAATCCAAATGAAGGCAATGTTTAATGGTAGGGAGACTCAGTTATGGTTGTAATCATTGATTTAAAATCACCAAATTTTTTAACAGATGATTAGGGGGAAAACCTAAATAACTTATTGATGCAAGTAACATACTAAATAAACGTCAAGTTGCAAATTCATACCATTATTTGTGAATGTCCACTCTCGAACAGCATGCTGGACGAGATGGAATTCACATTCCATGTAGATTTGATCGGTTTCTGAACATGCTTGGTGGACCTTGAGTGCAGAAGATATAACCAAGTGTATCAGACAGAGTAAGCCGTATGACTAAAAAAATTGTCAACATGACTATATTTTCCCATTTGTTGTATGACAAACAAAACTTGCGAAGCAAGTTTAAAAGTCGGAGAAAACCTTAAAAGTGAAAAATGGATGGAAATACCTGGAAGAAGCCATTTTGAGGGAGAAAACAGAACGCACTTCCTTTGATGAAGAAAGAGTAGCCAATAATTTAGCAAATGCTTCAAAAGTGGAAGCTTCAGACGGAACGTCTAAAGAAAGGGAGTTATAGCCATATGCAGTGACACACGCTACACTTTTCTTTAGGAGGGCAATCCCTTTCTGCAAATCCTTGTGCGAGTCAATAGAATGTGGAGAAGCGGAGGAGTAGTTGAAGCTTCTATTTTCAAGTGAACTTAAATGTGGTTTCCTCTCTGATTCCAACGAAGCAACACCAAAGTTACTAGAGCTTTTATCAGACCATGAATTTTCCCCGCTTGTTGAGCAATAACTTTGACGTGGTATAAAGACTGGATACTCATGGCTGCAAAATCCATCGCTTTCAGTCCAAAAGTTGACAAATAAGACTTGGGAATGCAGGTTACAAGTTCAATCAACTTACCTTCGAGAAGATGGGCAAGCGTTCCAATATGAATCCCTTTGCCATATGCGTGAGCAAGAACCCTACAATATGTGCATAGGTGAATAAATAAATGCCTAAAACGAGACGTGCCACAAATAACAACTAAGAATGAAAACTAAAAAATTATTAATTTAAATTTGAATTGACATATAGATGAAATCCTTTGATCTCATACACTGAAAAGTTACTAAACCCCTTACACCTTCTGGCACACAAAAAAGAGCTTTGTAGCCATTATTATCAGTTATCCTTCCAACAACACCTATGTTCAATTAAACCATCATCAAGATTATCGATAAAATTCACAACTTTAACCATCCCCATAATTAAAAAACAAAATAATTTTCAGTGACTTTGATGAGCAACAACTTTTTCTTTTTGTCAAATATTTTAGCCAAGCCATCATAGGGATAGAAATTTTAAAGTGTACATACTGCAAAACCCGAGTTGTGAAGAGCAGGTGCAGCCAAATATTGAACAACAAGATTTAGAAGTTGCACCATATATCTGCCAATTAAATCAAGGAGACATCAATTAAATGAGAAGAAAACATCCGATTATAACTAAATGCAGGAAGAAACCCTCAACAATAACAATTGAGAGTAAGGAGGACAGAAGATGAGACAGCATATTCCCAACAGGAAGAACAAAATGAATCCAAGGCAGCATAATCTTACAAAAACAGTGTTGTATCGTACAGATAAATCCACAAATATTCAAAACCCAACCATCATAGTTCAGACAGAGAAGAAGTTACCCTAAAGAAGCTGAAAGCTCATATGGTTCAACGGAATGGGGATCCAGACTTCTTGGTAAGCTCACATTACAGATTTGATCAAATGGTTCACCGGATCCCACTTCTTTCTCTCCACGAACTAGTACCTACAATCATATTTCGAATGTGGACACATTTGGGAAAACATTCATCAGCAAAAAAAAAAACTACTCTCTTCCTATTGAAACTTTAACTTAATGGACTGAGCAAGTTCTTTAGCTTGATTGTGTATACAACTGCAAAAAAAGTTTATCCCTTTCTAATTTTATTAATAAATAGATTTGCAACAAAAAATTAGAAGGTCTGAGCCCTTGGCTTAAACTGACAGCAGTTCTAGCTATGACTTATGAGTATGTGATCAAAGGGAGATAGAAGGGCATTATTTCATATGCAAGTAGATAATTTTAATTCATGGTTATGCAGAGCTTTCGAGTTGTAGTTTTCCTGTAAGTACCGTTTCCGATTCTTCCAAAACGAAGCACTACATTAATGCAAGGAAATGGCTTTGACTCTATAAGGCTCATACTAGACCAGATGCTAAACTTCTTAAGACAAATAGAAAAGAAAAGCAGAAAGATTTGAGTAAGCAGACCTGATAGTTTCCGTCATAGCTTCAAAAAAAGTTATTTTCATATTGAAATAAGAGACTACTAAAGTGTAACCATGGGAAAAGATCCAAATACGTTTTTGTGCAACAAATGATTGAGTTGTCTATGAAAAAAAAATTATTCATTAGAAAACCAACAGCAGTGAGTAGCATGTATCAAGCAGTCAGGAAGGGAAACGAACATACAGATAAGAGCTTACCCGACGTTGTGGAAACAATTTGCATAGTTGTTTAATGACCACAGATTGTTTGTGAAGGCGTTCAGAGGTGATTGCCATCTGTCTCCATAAAACATTTTTACATTAAGCATAAAGTTAAATGTGAAATAGGGCCAACTAAAAAATAAAAGGAAATCTTCAGCATAGTTTGATATGTGGGTGTGGGGGTGGTGGGGAACCATAATTCTATCAGGCATCAACCAAGTACAGTTTAACTGTCTACATTTATATATGTTCAAACATGCCCCTATTTTTTTAGCCTAAACAGTTCGTGCAGATAAAATGGCACATGTACACAAGTATATTAATGCAAAAATATATTAGAAAGAAACGGCATTTAAAAGACAGGAAAGTCCATATTAAAATGGGAATATAGTTCATACATGTCCCAGATTCTTGGTGCTAATAAGGTCAGGATATGCCTTCTCCAGTTGTTCGACTCGCTGTTTTTCCAACTGCGTCAAAAAATCCACAAACATCCATGCTCATGGGATGTTTAAATAGAGGGGAGGAAAGGTAATACAAGTAGTATTAATTGAAAATAAAAAAATGGAGTACCACTGAACGGGCTGATTCAAGCATTGCATATTTCAATTGGAGATCAAAGGATTTCATCTCAATCTCTGCCTTTCCTGATGGAATAAAATAATTTTTTAGATTTGAAAAGCACTTGCACATAACATAATTTAGCAAACATCTAAGGGAATAGATTGCTTTCAAATGTTCTATTGAAGATTCAAAAACCTTGCTCGAGCTGCTCTCTACTGCGTCCGAGTTTCTCCCTTAACCTCGTAAGTTTCTCATTCCTTGTCACTCTCCAGTTTAATTGATCGTCTGCCTTCCCCTGAAAAGCAACAGTCAAACAAATTAAAATTTTTGGACCAAGGCACTTTGCTCCACAAGTACATTGCATGGATAAATAATACTATTCACTATATAATAACCGGCAGTAATGGAATGGAACTACACGAAGCCGAAGCAAAATCATAAGATCGAATGCTATGTAATAATTGATAAAATAACAAAAGAACTATTGAAAAAATAGCAGCATCGGCCATATCGTCAGCAATTTCTAGCAAGCAACTCTACCAAGATTCTTTGCCCGGTAATCTGGTACAGGAATTTCAGAAAGAAACATTCACGACAGTTAAACCAAAACTCAATCATGAACATCACCAAACCTTTGCCACAAGCACATCACTCAACCTCGAATACAACATATCTCGCCGAGCTCTCAATGATTTTAACGAAGAATTGTAGTCATTCAATCTGCCGGAAAATTGAAACGAAAAAGATGAGTACAATACAACAAACATCTACTCCGAATCAAGCGGGGGAGTTAATTAGAGTGTTGAAAAACCTCCATACCTGAGATTGACGCAACCAGTGCAAATGGAAGCTTGATTTGAATTCTCACAGATAGCGCAGTTGCAGAATTTCCGATTCATCATCGATCAATTTCAAATCATGAATCTAGTCGGAGGAATTGGATCAGACGAGGATTATGCTTACGATAATCTGAATTTGGATTTCGAGGGAAATTAAACGGATCACGTATCCGAGGAAGCATTCACAATTTCACAATAACATGGTTAGCCAGATTGTTTAAATAATAAGAAATGTTTGATTTTTAGGGTTTTTGTATTTAAAATTAAACCCGGAAAATGGTAGGGATATTTAAGTAATTACAACAAACCTTTAGGGGATAAAGATTTGAACCTTTCAAATTCGTATGAGTTAAATATGTTGATGAATTGAGTTGGGTTTATGTGATTGTGCTAATTCAATCATTATATCTATATCTTTATAAAACACTTTTGGTCAATTTTACCCCTGCCACTTTTATTGAATTCCAAATTTATCCATTAACTCCTCGATTGAAATTTGCAAAAACAAAAAAAACAAAAAACAACCTTCCTTTGTTAGCAAAAGAATGGTTGTAGTAACTAAAAGCACTTCCACACGTATTATACAATTCAACATAAAATAATAATAATAATAATAATCAAACGATTTAGTTAGATTTCAAATACATGATCAATTGGCTAAATTTATTCGTTAATTCAATTAATGTTTTTTGTTTTTTTATAGTATAGCAGAGACAGAGATTCAAAACTCTAAGTTAAAGCTATACTTATTTTAGCTAAATTCAATTTGATTTAGTTTTATGTCTATCGATATTATTATAAATGATAAATTGTTAAAAATATTTACAAAATATAACAAAATTTTATATTTTATCAATGAAATACACTAATAGACGTCGATAGACTTTTATCAATGACATTGATAGTCTATTGGTGTCTATTTTTTTATATAATCTAAAATTTTGCTATATTTTGTAAATATTTTTATTCATTTTACTATATATTAAAAAATGTTGTATATTCTAACTATATTTCTCTTTAAAAAGATAATATTTACTTAACTCATTATATATAAACCGATGTAAATTTATTTTAACAACTAAAGACAAATTATCAACTAATTCTAACCAAAACTAATAATACATAAATTAAACACCAATACCTATAAATTCCAACAAAAAAAAACTTAGCAAATGTTAGTATGAAATTCTATCAATTTCATGTCATACTTTAAATTTTAAACAAACATTTAAAGGAGAACTTAGCAACTTATCTAAATTTGAGGTACCATTTAAAAATTTTATGGTAACATTTTAGCATGTTTATAGTTGAGAGTTTATTTAATTTTCCAAGACGTCCATTTTAATATATATTTTTTTAAAAAAATATATATATATAAAAAAACATAACAAAACCAAACACCTTTGAACATGCAGTACTCACTTATAAGAGGAAAATTCACTGAATATTGAAAAATAATTAAAAATTAGTAAAAATAGTCGCCTTATTTACTCGTCGTGCCATGTCACTTTTACATTAGCTAACTAAAGGTCAAATTAAGCAAGAGACTATTAGAAGCATTTTACAAACTTATTGACCAAAATGTTCATTTTAAAACTTCATAAACCAAATAAACATCACTAACGTCAAATTGGACCAAAAAGTGCAGTTTCCATTGCACTCAGTTGAGATATACTCAAACCTAAAACATATATATTATAATATTTAACAACATAATATTTTATATGATATTTAATTATTTAATATAAGTTTTTAAAAGAGAAAAAAACTAGATTTATTAAGTAAATTTTGATTTTTAAAAGAAAGAAAATAGATTTTTAAAATAAAATATTAGAAATTTAATGAGATAGTTACAAATTTTAAATAGATTATTTAATCCTGAGTAAATCTTGAATATAAAAAACCGACCACGTGGTTATCACCCGATTTGTTATCATTCTTATTCCTAAAAAAAATATTGTCATTTTTCTAATCGTACGTAAAATTTGTCATTTTTTCAAATTTTTCTAATAAATATAGGGGCAACGAGAAAAATGGCAAAATAAAAGGTTTCATTTTGAAAATTAGCAAAAAATAATTTAAATTATAAAAATAGCAAAATGAATTTTATAATTATT
>JBBPDJ010000014.1:578708-602768 GCA_037974625.1 Cucumis cinereus
GGCCCTTTATGGCCTATATATATGTCATCCCTTATAGTCTTTTAATTCATTACAGAGATATACAAAATATTCATATCATGGTTTTTTCTCCCTGAACTATGGTTTTCCACGTATACCCAGTGTTATTCTTTCTTTTCTTCTATTATTATTTTTATACAAACCATTAAAGCCTTTGGAGATGACTTTGAAACCTACAATGTAAAACAATATCCTAAGATCTAAGCTCTATCCTCAGTAGATGCCAACTCATGGCAAGAAGCTATAACAATGAAATTGATTCTCTTGAGTCAAATAGAACTTGACACTTAGTTGACATACCCTTTGGCTGCAACGCAATAGGATGCAAATGAATTCTAAGGAAGAAACTTAAACCTGATAGAACAGTAGACAAGTACAAAGTCAGACTTGTAGCTAAAAGTTTTAGACAAAGAGAAAATATAAACTTCTTTGATACCTTCTCCCCAGTAACTAGAATCATCTCAATTAGAGTGTTAATTTCTATACCAGCCTTAAATAATCTTTTAGTACATCAAACAATGAGAAATGAGCATATCATGGCTTCCATACACAGAACCATTATTACAATGTAAAATACAGAAAGTAATTGAAGACTCCCAAGGAAAACAAGACATATTGATATGGTGTTTCGATCTTGTCTCCATGGTGGAATTGAGCCTTCAACACTCTCCAATCGATTCTAGCACCAAGGAACCTCTAAAATCTAACATAAATTCTCTCTCTAATCCTCAGAAACTCCAAAGCTTGATGATTGTAGCCGACCAAAAAGTCTAAATTAAATAAGAAAAACTTTCCAAAAGTTTAACGACCCAACTTTTCAACTTAAGTTGAGGTCATTACTCATGTAAAAATAAAATTTCAAAACCAAGACTGCAAACTTTGAGATCATTTTATTAAAAAAACATAAGAACAAACTGAGGTGAAAATGTTTGAATAAATAAATAATAAATAAATAAATAAAATAATTTAATTCAAGGTCTCCTAATGAAAACTTAAAAGGAAATACGTGTTTCAAACTCAAAATGCTTATCTAACAAAGAGTTCATAATATTCTAAAATCATGGAAATAAAGAGGAGCGGAAGTAATGTCTAATCTCAAATAGCACGGTCACGAGTCCCTCTTGTCACTTGTCAACTTGCCTTTGCCTTTACCTAAAAAATGAAACATGGAAAGGGTGAGTATTATAAATACCCAGTAAGGGACCCACTACTGCACCCGCTAGGTGAATCTGTTAACCTTCCTATCAAGCATAGTGTACATCATGTGTTGCAACAGTCTAATGGTCTCGTAAGAGCACACATCAATCATAATTGTGAACCTGATGGTACACATAACAGTCCTAACAGTCAAAACAGTCTTGGGTGGTGATCCCATGGAAACACCGTAACACACAAAAAATGTACTGTCAAGATAGCAAAAGTTAACAGACATCGTCAGTCCAATACTTAGCATGCAAAATTTCATATGCTCATAATGTCATCACATAATCATCATTAATCATAAACTTTCATGGCACTTGCTCAATCTAATTATAAAAGCAGTCATAGTGACAATATGAATCAATTTGTCACAACACATATACTAGTGGGAATACATCTTAATAACTATCGAGGATTCCAGTAATAAATTCCTTACCTCAAATTACAACTACACAACAATTATGCAAGTGATCTACCCTTCAAAACTCAATCCTCTTCATCACATCGGTTGTCCACTGTTGTTGCCAATGCCGTCGTTGTTCCTCGCCATTTCGATGCCACAAGTCATTTTTTGTTCATGTTGTTTGCTCAGTCGCGGCGATCCCAAGTTGATCCCTACTGTCGCAACAAGAACGACCAGATTTGTGCATTGCGCCGGTCTGTTCGTTCAGGTTCCATCACTGCCACTTAACAGAGTTAGATTGGGTAAGTTTTTAGTGTTTTCTTGATGGATTTTGAATACCCATTGTAGATTGGTTTTAAACTTGAATCTTTTCTGACTTTGGAAGGTTATTTGAGTGATTTTCGAAAGTTTTTTTTGTGGAAATTTAACTGCGGTCCGACAACGTTTTGGTGCTTCCCAACGACGTGTTTGTAAGTAATTAACGGATCTAAGTTGGGTGTTGATTGGAAGTGTCATGGTAAAATTTATAATAATTTATGTTATGTTTTTTGTTTAACGGCGTCGAAAAGAGTAATGTACAACTGGCGTCGGCAACTTCTTTTTTCCAAATAAATATATAAAACTCATATATATTTAATATCTTTCTCCCTGCTCATTAATTAACCTGCTTCTCCGTATTAAAATTATTCCAACCAATATGTATTTAATTTATTTTTCTTTCCTCATTAATTATCTAATTTTTCTAATTAAATATATACCAATTTATATTTAATCCAAAATCTACCAAAAACCAATTTTTTCCTTAAATTCAAATTAAATTAATGAAAACATTCACAATCAAATTAATCTTTTAAAACCAAAATATCACTCAACTAATGAAAGAAAATTAAGTAAAAACTACTTTAAATTTGGGATATTACAAAAAGTATAAATAAAAATTTTAAAAAATAGTGTGATGTGCAACACCTCGATGCTCTTCTGTAGTGTTGCGACATTGTGGTTTTGCCACCCCTTCTATGTGTCACATCGCAATGTTACCCTATTTTCCATCCTTTTATCATTTTCGTCATTCTTCTGATGTTTAGCTTGATTTTGACCTCCTTGGACATATTGAGGTCCTTTTTAGTTCTTCTTTAACTCTAAATTGCTAAAATTCTGTAAACACTAACAAATAACATCAAGTCTAATATAATAAGTAAAACTGTTCTAAATCTAAGGCAATCATAACGTCTCACATTATTCTAAATCTCTTTTAGAAGAAAACAATACAGTGTTGCGGCACTTTGTCGCAACAGTATTTCAAAGCGTTACAAACGTGGGAAACTCTTTTCTAAGTGGTAAACAACTTATAAATATTTAAGTGTCAACCTAAAGATTTTCCAATAAGTTTTTCAATGGTAGTGCATTGTTAACCAGAGCTTAAAATAGTCCAAATGTATATAAAATGAGCATAGATAATTTGCATTTGACAACTAAAAATACACCAACACTAAAAAAAACATCCGAATAAACTCAACGTAGTGGAATTTCACTAAGCTCATCTATCTTTTTGCCTACGCATATATTTTCGTCGGCAGGAATGACGTTCTGCCCACACAGAAAATATGTGGATCTGGCTACAAATTTTGTTGTGTTGGCAGAAAAAAATTCAGTACTGCCAAAAAATCTTGTAGCAATTTCACGATTTACAATTAAGTCCTTCATTCTTGGACTATTTTACAAAGATTAGCTCATAATTTTCAAGCAAACCTTCTTCAAGTTAAGATTTTATTTCAAGTTAAGCTAATTAAGTAAGTAAAATTCTATCTCATGAGAAACGTGTTTGATTATGCATGATATGTTTGAGTTATAGGATCCTTCTTAGTAGGAATTATGTTTAATTATATGTTGTGTATATTTGTTTTAAATTCTTGATTTTTTTTTTCCATTGAGTAATTTCCCTATGATGATTATGATATGTTGATGCAAGTTAGGTTGAGTGTGATTATGATCTACAACACACTGTAGTATGGTATAGTGCATGAGTAATAATATTGGTTATGTATATAACATGGACTTGCATATCGATGAAGGATGGGTACCACCTTAGTTTGGTAGATGCCAATAAGGGTGGATTTGGTTGATCTTTGTTCACAGTAACTAAGTATCTTGTAAAGTGTGCTTGATGCATGAAACTGTGATGAATAGTAATATGATGGATACTATCATAGTTGTAGATACAACTAGATTGTAACCTTGTTGATGTTTTATCGTAGGTCAATTGATATCGATTCTAAAGTTTCATTGATATGGGTCTATTCATTAGTATGTTAGGTCGTGTGTATATGTTTCATAGTTAATGGACATTCTTATGCATAGAACATATGATGATATATGAATGGGAGTGGATATCACCTTAGTAGTTGATACTGATTAGGGGGGATTTAGTCGATGTATGTTAAGTTGACCGAGTATCCCACAAGTGTGTTGATGTCGCTAATGTAGATCATGTTGATGTCGCTAATGTAGATCATGTTGATGCCTGAAGGACACTACGACTAGATTTGTGACTTTGCTGATGCATTGTCCTAGGTCAACAGACATTGAAAGCTGTGCAGGCTTTGATTAGTTGCATATCATCTCATGGGTGTATTTTAGTCAGCCTTTTAAGTGGTATGATGTGTGCAATATTCCTGTGTTTGTATATGATCTATGGTTTAGCTTAATTATTATACTTGAAGCACGCATGATGCGTGATATTGTTTGCTAGCTCATTAGGTGTGAGCTACTTACCAGTATCACGAGTGAGTCCCTACTTAGGGTTGTCCACATAAATATGGGCTCAACAAATGGCTACCATCAAGGACAAAATAATGAAAGCTAACCTAGAAGGATATCACAACATAATCACAATGGCAACAGCTTGAGCACAAAATCTACGTAAAGCCTCTTGGCTCGACCTTTAACAGTATAATAAGCAGTGAACGACTGCAAGGTTATTCCCAAAAATTAAATTGAGATTCTAAAAATAAGAGAAAACATCAGCCCAAAATCTAACCATCGGTCTAAGAATCAACCTGCATTACTTTGCTATTCTTTTTCCTTTTTAATATTCAAAATTAAAATACACCATCATCATCATAAAATGTTGAGCAAAACCACAATTTGTGAGGGAAAAAATAAGTAAAACATAGAAGTTAGCTCATTAATGGTTGACAAGAATCACCTGGCTGATGATCAGTGTTTTGACTTCTTCTTAGATTTCGAGGTTGTCTTGCCGTATGCAAGGTTCCTAAAGTGGGACAATTTAAGCTCAGCTTGTCGTTGTTTTCTCCTAGCTTTCCGAGATAAATTGCCCTTGTCAACATTATTTACTTTGTCATTCTCGTTGTCATCCAAAATGTGCATGTCGGAGCCATTTTTCGCCCTTTTCTTCCCGATATCTTTCTGTTCACCAGATTGTTTGCCTCTAAGGAGCTCCCTAGACCTCATTTTCAGACGCTGTCTAGTACTATTTGGCATCTTCCATTCTTCCTTATAAGGGGCCAACTTTTTCATAGAAACAAACTGATTCAACTCCTTGTCATCCATTGCCAGGATTTCAGCAGTACTCAATCCATAACGATTAGGTTGTATTTTAGCGTACTTAAACCTCGTCTTCAAGTCTCCGACTGTATCCTCGTAATCTAATTTATAATACTCCTCCATCATGGCTTCTTTAGCTTTTTGGTACAGAGATAATTTACGCTTCCTCTTTCTTATGCCTTTTTCATCCTCATTGCCTTGTTCTTCACCTTCTTCATTATCTTCATTGCTCATACCATTATCAATTTTATGGCTTAAACTCCTTTGCCTAGCTGCTAAGAAGCCATCACCTGACTCAGAGGAAGTCCACCCTCTTGACAATCCAAGCAACTCATCCTCTCTGTCGAAATCAGGTTTCTCAAGTTCACCATTGCCTTCATCATCCATATCACTTCCAAACCCAGGATCAATGTCTTCTTTCTCATAATATTCTTCACTAAAAGCCATTTTCATCATCTTGTCATACTCTTCAGGGTCAAAATCCTCATCTAAATCTCCAATATCCAATAAGCAATTCTCGTCCTCCCTGAGTCCTGCTGTCTCTCTAATCTTCCTAAGCTTCTGTTTTACCTCCTCCTTCTTCAAATTTTTTAAATGCTTCAACTCCTCCTCCCTCTCTAATTTTGCAATCTCCATCCTCTCTTCCTTATTCTTTCTTTGCTCCTTCCTCGAATTCTTCTTTTTCCTAACTGACCCCTCGATGGTCCTACTATGCCCCCAAATGGTATCTTCTGCATTTTCTTGGAACCTGTATTCATATTCCTCTTGTTTTTCAATCTCTTCCTCGTCCTCAGACAGCATGTTCAACTCCTCTTCCTCAACCTTTGCATCTTCACCAAGCCACAGTTTATTCTTAAAATACTGCTTCAAGAACTTTGAATTTTCATCCAATTGGTCATTCCCATCCCCAAAATACTCATCCAACTTCCTCTCAAATTCTTCATCCTTTTCCTCTTCCACCGTACCTCTATCCTTCACTTTTAACAATTCTTCCTCATCATCTTCATCTTGCACTTCAGCTGCCTCCAGGAATGCCTTGCGTATTTCTTCTTGCTCCTTATCGTAAACCTTCATATTTTTAGTATTCTCATCATTGAATTCAGGACCCTCTTCAATCAAATGCTTCGCTACCACATCTTTCAAATACATACTACTTTTCTTCTTTTCTGTTAAACTACCTTTGATGTCATCACTTTCCTTGCCATGGCTGTCATCATCTGAATCAAAAAGCTTGGCCTCTTTCTGTTTGAGGGTCGGATCCTTCTTTTTAACCTTGATTAATGCATCAAAGAACTCCAAGTCCTTCCTAAAATTTTGGCTATCTTCTTCCTCGGAGGAAGATGATTCAGATTCCGAGCTTTCTGATTCAGAGTCTTCAATTAGACCCTTCTTCTTTAGCTCCTCTAAGCGCTGAAGATCCTCTCGCTTCTTGTTATGCTCAAACCTTTTAGCATAATCCTGATTAATTTCTATCTTTGAGTCATCATTGTCAGAATCACTTCCATCAAATAATCGTAGACCCATTGTTTCTGCAACAAGAAAATGTTTCAAATTAGGATTTTTTATGAGTACCATAAATATTGCGCACTACATGTATACGCCGACTGACACTAATTGGTAAGACCCTCAATCTTTCAATGTGATGCAAATATTGTCCATAACAAGCAACAAATTGTATTCTAAAATTCATTAAGATAGTTAACCTAATCAGCCCAATTATTAAAAATATAAAAACCAGACGTACCAAGGGAAATATGACCCACTATAGAGTAAATGGAAAAGGAACAACAAAAATGATTGTACATCAAAGAAAATGAGAGGCAAATACGATAGCTTTCACAGTACATAAAACCGCAGGAAAAAAAGTTTAAGGAGAGATGAAACAGAAATTGTAAGGGGGAGAGAGAGAGAGAGATAGAGAGTGCATACTACGAGAAATGGATGAACATAATACACAAAAAGCATTTTATTTAAATGGTGAAAAACTAGATACAGAACATGAGTGACAAAAAAAAATTGAAATTTGAAAATTAGCAAACCAAAATTCAATCGAAATTATTCAAATGCAAGCATAGCCAATTCCAAACATTCGTTTAAATTCAGCATATATTTTAGTGGTCTAGTTACACATGTGCGGCAACCATAAAAGCAATTCTTCTTACACAACAAATGTAGTTTTATAACTTTGTAGATACTGAAGGGAGAATCTCATACGTTCCCTTAATTCCTATCATTGAAGCTCATTGTTTAATCAATATAATCTATCGTTTCTTTAGAATAAAATCCTACCCATAGATAAAATCCAACCCAAGCTTAGAAAAGCAAATTAAAGCAGTGAGATAGAGTTTGAGCATACTTTACTCCTAGAGCAAATACAAAAAATAACAGAGAATTAAACAAAAGGGATACATCGAACATCCCAGGCTTCTACGAAAAATACTAGATGGGGAATATAACAGAACACAGTAATTCTTCAAAGTCGCATAATGAATCATATGTATAGCAAATGGACAAACTTATAAGCATAGGGTCACCTATCAACAAGCTAGTTGTTACAACGCCATTATGTAAACATATCCAAAACACATATAATTCAAGAACATAAGACATCACATCACATCATAAGAAATAGATATAATGCATACGCACACAGCCAGCGTTTTAAAGCAACATCAAAACTTAATCCAAAACACCTAAAATCAAGACTAAACTACAAATAGAGTAACCAAAAAAGCTATAAATATTATAAACAGAGTTATAAACCCTAAAACTCACCGACAAGGACTTGGCTCCTTGCTGAAAGTGTCCAAATAGTCTTAAAACGACTCAGAATCAACAAATAAGAGCTTCCTAACTGTTAGGGACCAACTAAAGAACTTCAATTTAATCCTTAAGGAAACGTGCCCGTAACTGAAATTTAAGCTGAATAAGAGTTGTTGAATGTAAAACCTTGACGAAAGGAAAAAAAATGCTTCTGCAAGATGTTCAAGTCGCCGACTGGTTCACGCTACAGGAACTGACGTGGTCTAGTCTCCGTGTGCAAAACGCTCGCTGTCGCGCGCAAGGAGAAGACGGCGGAGCGACTTGTGCATTCGCCGGAGAAGAAGATGAAGACGGCAAAGGTAAGAAGGACGAAGAGGAGACGAAAGGGGGAAAGGTCGCGCGGCTGGATCACAAAAAAAAAAAAAAAAAAAAAAAAAGAGAATTCGGAGCGAGAGAGATTGATAGAGGTTAGGGTTCTCTTCCAATTAATCCCAATTAAAAAAAAACGATTCGATTTTTTTATTTCATTTGATTTATATCTATTGATAATAGGATGTACATATATATTGAGTTCATTTGCTTATAATTTACTGAGGGTGTGCACAAATAGAACCGATCGATTTGGATTGGTTTTTGTTCGTAAAATAAGACCGACGATTTAGACGATGACAAAACCAGGTGGTTTAATCGGTCCACGGTTTAAAACTCCAAAATATCGTAAAAAATCTAACCGAACCGGTTAAAACAAAATATATATATATATATATATATATATATTGAGAAATTAAATAATACAAATATACAAGAAAAAATTAGAAAAATGACAAAAAAATTAAATTAGAAAAATAGCAAAGTTGTTGATTACACGTTAGTTTTATTTTTTAAAATTAGAAAATGCCTTAGAAAAGATTTGTAAAATCTATTTTTTAAATTAAATTATAATATTTAAAACAAAATCTTTTTCCAATTTAAATGGAATTCGGTTATGTGTATCTTTTTAAAATAAATTCTCTCATATTCATGATATATGTCCCGCAACTCCACCTAAATTGTTCAAATCTCCAGCGACAATCTAAAGAAAGATTTTCAGAAGATATTAGATGAAGTTTCCCTAAAAACTTGGAGAAAATCAATAAGTTGTTGATTGCCAAAGATGAAGAGATAAAGAAACTAAAAAATGAAATCGCTATACTTATTTGGCTATACAGTGTATAATATACTTCCTCGTATCATTTTCGTATTCATTTATACATTTTTTATTTTTATTTTCTTATCAACAGTTAGAGAAACAAAGACCCTCTGACCAAGAGTTGAAAAAGAGGGTGTTAAAGCTGTAATTCTGAAGCTGAGTGGATTTGGAGCAGCAACAGTGTTTGGGCGCGGATCTGAAGCGGCAGCAGCACGACGCACGGATCTGAAGCGGCAGCAGCACGACGCACGGATCTGAAGCGGCAGCAGCACGTCGCGCGAAGATAATAACGAGGCGGGACGCGTGGCTCATGGTGTGAGAGAGATTCGTCAGCGGCGCATGTAGGAGCAGGGAGACACGGGAGATCCGGCGCGACGAGAGAAAGCAATAAAGGAACTGAGCGATCAGTTGGCAGGAAAACAAAGTGGAGCTAGTCCTGCTGCAAATTCCGAAAAGCAAAACTTTTGGGAAACCTCAAAATCCAAGGCCATGCTGCAAATTCCGAAAAGCAAAACTTTTGGGAAACCTCAAAATCCAAGGCCATGGTTTCGGTGTCGATGTTGATATTGGTAGTATTTTCCAAGCGATGAAGTAATCATTAGAATGTATAGTAGTAGTATGGCTCTGAAAAATAGGTCAACGTATCTTCTAAAGGACTTCTCAGAGCCAAGACATTGTTGAAGAAATGAAACTATTGGCCCATATGATGTGAAATCCAAAGGTGTGTGTCTGTGTGTTTTATTTTCTCTTCTCTCGTTTCTCCCTATAAAATGTTTCCTCCCTAAATTTATCAATATAAAAATAGATTATACGGTAATTCATTTTTTTTGCTAACTAATTTGTTTTATCCCTTAAATTTATCAAGAATGTTTTAGATTTTTAAAATGAATTACATTATAATTTTTTTTTCGGGCAAACTAATCGTACCGGTTAGTTCAAATGAAATTCAACTTTTTGTTTCTTTATTTTTTTTTCATATAATCATTTTATATAAATATTTTTAGATTCAACGTTTCTAATAATTAAAAAAATTGGTTTTGATTTTAAAAAAATTGGTTTTAATTTTAATTTTAAATATATTTAGATTTTGAGAATTAGATGTTTTAGTTTGTTAGAAGGTTGGATTATTAATCCAACCAAATCTTATTTTTGGAATAAATTAATATTATTAAATCTTTTGTTAGAATTTGAGGTTGAATTAGTTAGGGTATTTTGGTCCGTCCTTAATTCGTAATTAATAATTTTAAATTTATTTTACCATTTTTATAATTTTAATTATTTTTTGTTATGGATAAAAAACAAACATTAAATTTTGCTATTTATTTTGTTGAAGTTGATTGTGGGTGAATTTAATAAAATTGGACCCATAATTTTGGGTATTTGTCAATTGAATTAATTAGTAAGAATGAATCAAAATGTTTAGAGCAAATTTTTATATCATTGTTTATTTAAAATTTAAAATTTTGTTTTATTTTATAAATATTTTTAAAAAATTTGTCATTTACGTGTATTTTTTTTTGGTTAAGTTACCCTAATGAGCAACGTGCGTATAGAATAGAAGGTTTTCCTCTGCACAACTTCCTTCGATCTTCGTCACCGCAAAAGCAAAAGGGATCAGTTTTCTCGACCCTGTAAGCCATCAATTTTCTCTCTTTCTTGTTTATCTCATTTCATAATTGTTTCTCATTTTTCGATGGGCCTTCGATTTTTCCTTTCTTTCTGTCATTTGTTTTTTGTTATTGACGTGGTCGATTTCAAGTTAAATGAAAACTACAAGATCCGTTTCTGATGGACTTTTGTAGTTTCGTTGCTGTATCGTTCAGATCTGAGGATTTGTTTGGGATGTTTTTCTACTTGCATCTTGTAATTTTCTGAAATGAAGAATATGATGGTTGCTTTAAGTTTATATGTGTTTATATGAAGCAGATGACAAAGTTGAAAAATTACTGTGTTCCATTTTGTTATATTCCCCGTCTAGTATTATTCGTAGAAGCCTGGGATGTTCGCTGTATCCGTTTTGTTTATTTTCGGTTATTTTTTGTATTTGCTTACGACATATTATAGTTTTTGATTATTTATTGGTTTCTATAGGTTTGCAATCTTGTTGCCCCCGTCTCAATACCCAAACTAGCAATTTGCAATCTTGTTCTTTTTTCAAACATGAATGGAGTTTCAGAATATTTGGTTTTTTTAGTTTGTTCGTCAATGAGCTCCTCCACTCGCGGCCCACACAACTGGCCTTTAGTAATTATTTTTATTCTATGAGTATGAGTAATGAGTTGATTACATTATCTTCATTTTAAAGGAACTGTTGGTTGAGCAAATTACCGAAAAGGGAGAACTAACTGTGAGCAGAGAACATGTCTTTGGGCAATGGAGTGAAGTCATGTGCAAAGCTGCTGAAGTCTTCAGAACCATTATTGGTGAAATCAGGTTTTGTTACTTTATTAGCTGGCAATTTAGAATTACTTTACCTTATGTATTCCACTTCCTTCCTATGGTCTTAACTTGCAACAATCTTTCTCAAGTTCATAATAGATGTCTAGGACTTCCTCCAACAATTTTAAATAAATAGACAATCTAATCATTAATCAAAGTATAGGTAAACTAAAAGAAATTGTCAGAGAACAACAATCATAAAACGTAGTTTATGCATACGAGACAATGAAGCTTGAACATTCTGACAAATAGTTCTATGGTTGAACGTTGAACATTGCGTAGGGCACTAGTAAGGAGTGCGTGTGTTTGTGAAAAACTAGGTATGCTAAGATGTATTTCTCCAACTTGCAACAAGGAAGTTTAAACTATGAACTTGAAGGGGTTGTAAATTTTTACACCAATAATGAGCATCGAAGATAGCTAACTCAAGAAAATCCCCAGCAGTTATTTCTTTGTCATGAAAAACTATGTTGTATCTCTCATCTCAAATCTTCCACAAAATTTCCCTGATCAAAATAGACTGTAGATGCTCCTTAATAGTTTTGAAAGGGTGATCAATGGACAATATTTTGATCCAATTAATGGTGTCCAAAGAGGGGGGCAAACAGAGAGATGGTCAGCCCAAATTGCAGCTGAAAGTTGATAGTGGAATGAAATATGGTTTTGTGCTTTGGTGCTTTTGCAAAGGTAGCACGAAAATGGAGAAATGTAGAGCCAAGGGCATATTTCGTTTTCCATTGTGTTTAGGCAAGAATGGAAAGTTTTCTAAAGAAGGAACTTAATTCTTTTCAGGAAAGAAAAGCCATAGTTGTTTGTAAAGATCCTTCGATGATGTGGGGACACTCAGATTGAGATGAGAAACCAAAGAGTTTACAGTAAGATGCTATTGGTTTCAAAGCTTCCAAATCTAGTGACCAACCTTATTTCTGAGCTGAATGGTAGGTGATTTAAGTGAAAGAAATCCATCTTGTAATCTCCTCGGCTTTAGATTCATTCTAAAGTTTAGAATCCAAGAGATGTTTCCATGATTCTGAATCTTTTCGATGGATTAGTTTAGTCTCAGCACTGGTACAAAGTTTGGGATAACTTCTACTGAGGGTACCTTCCCCAATCCAGTGGCCATTCTAGAAAGCAGTAGTTTTTCCATATCCAACCAAGCAATGGATGTGGCTGTAAAGGAGGCATGTTTGGTTGAGAATGTGGTGACAAGCAATTCTTGAAGAAACTTTGCACTTCTTGGATGGCTTTTGATCAAAATGTTCCAAACCATATTTATCCATGATGATCTTCCTCCTTAGGCATTCCTTTTTGTGCTTAAGGCAACAAGACCATGTTGCAAGGAGAGTGTAATTTCGAATTCTGCCATCTACAATGCCAAGGTCCGTGTCATACAATATAAACCTGAGTTGGTTCCATTGGATGATGCACGATGTGTTACTTCCCCTCTTTCAAGAGACCAAAGAAAATTCATGAAGCTTCTTTCAATATGGTTGGCCTCGGTAGCTGGGATTTGAAGCAATGAAAAGTAGAAAATTGTACTGCTAGGAACTTAATCTTCTATCACTCTTGTCAAAATGAAATGGAAATTGCTTTTCCTATAAAGTATTCTTTTGGCCAAATACCAGCTTGCAATCATATTTTTTGGTAAGGGAAACTAGCCAATATCACAATTTTTGCCCAAAAATTTAAATGTCTGTCCATTGAGTCCTCAAGCTTCCTCAAAAAATCCTATAAGACTAGAAAGATTATCAATAGAAACTTCATCATCATTGGAGAAGTGAATAAAGTCCGCAAACAAAAGATGATTAGTTAGAAGAGAGTCATTTCCCACTAAGAAACCTTTAATAAAGTCATGGTTTGATGTCAAAGTAAGAGTACTGCTTGAGAAATTCATCATATTCATAGTGATAAAGAAGAAGGGGGCAGGGTATCCCCTTGCCTAAGACCTTTGGTGGCTCTGAATTTAACTCTCACCTTGCCATTGATGATAATAGAAAAGTTTGCTGATGAAAATCCTAGTCTCCATTTAGTTCTAAAGCCTTTGACTTTCAACATCAAGTTTTATCACCACACCTTTCTGTTTTTTTTTTATATTCCAAGCTGTTAGGACTCCTCCACCTGAAACTTAGAAAATCCCAACAATAGGTAGAAACAGAGGCGACACTCTGTAATATATATTGATGATCAACTAAAAGTCTTACAAATAGAGTCAAGCAAGAACAATACAATGTAAATAGCAAAAGAACAACTAGCTCCTTTGAGAAGGCTGGAAACTTCTCCCCTTCGAAGCAACAACTTTTACTACAAAAAACCTAATTACAGCAATCCCCAAAAACATTCTATTTATATTTCTATCAACAGTGGGCCCCTCTATGTGTTTCTCTCCCTCTTCATTTGTCGTGCCCCTTATATGACTATTTCCCTTCTTACCCCTCCTTTCGTAAGTGTGGATGATTGGAGGCCTAACAATACCGCTGGGCTCGAGAATCACCTTGTCGTCAAGGTGGAAAGTTGGGAATTGTTGTTTCATTTTATAAATTGATTCCCACGTAGCTTCACTCTCCGGTAGCCCCTTCCAATGAACTAACCATTCATTTACTCCTAAATCACTATTCCATCTCACTCCTAAAACGGCTTCTGGATATAATTGAAGCTCGAATTCTTCCGTCAACACGGAGCCATATGTTGGACCTTTTGAGCTTTGCCCAACTTGAGTTTGAGTTGAGAGACATGAAAAATATCGTGTATTTTCGCTTCCGGCTGAAGTTCCAAACGATACGCTACCTCCCCCATCACTTCCATTACTTTATACGGCCCAAAGAATTTGGGAGATAGTTTCTCACTTTTCTTTCTTGCTAAGGAGCGTTGGTGGTATGGACGTAATTTCAAGTAGACCTCATCTCCAATTTTTAATCTTACTTCCCTCCTCTTCAGGTCCGCCATCTTTTTCATGCGGTTTTGAGCCACTGTAAGGTTTTCTTTTAATGCTCCTATAGTTAAGTCCCTCTCCTTCAACATTTGTTCCACACTATTATGGGAAGATTTTGTAATTCCATATGGTACTAGCGGTGGTGGATGTCTTTCGTACACGATGTGGAAGGGCGTGACCTTGGACGATGCATGAATGCATTTATGCCATTTGTTCGGTTGAGAAGGCTGGAAACTTCTCCCCTTCAAGGCTACAGCAGCTTTTACTACAAAAAACCTAATTACAGCAATCTCCAAAACATTCTTTTTATATTCCTACCAACAGTGGGCCCGTCTATGTGTTTTCTTTCTCTCCCTCTTCATTTGCTGTGCCCCTTATATGACTATTCCCCATCTTACCCTTCCTTTTGTAAGTATGGATGAT
This sequence comes from Cucumis cinereus, assembly GCA_037974625.1. Classification (NCBI taxonomy): domain Eukaryota; kingdom Viridiplantae; phylum Streptophyta; class Magnoliopsida; order Cucurbitales; family Cucurbitaceae; genus Cucumis; species Cucumis cinereus. The sequence continues at coordinate 593,637 of JBBPDJ010000014.1, forward strand.
TGGAGGCCTAACACAAGCCTCAATCGATCTCATTGGCTATGAGCAATGTATCCCATATTTGTCTAACATCAAGTTTTATCACCACAGTTTTCTGTTTTATTCATTTTCCAAGCCTCAATTGATCTCATTGGATGAGCAATGTATCCCATATTTGTCTTCCTTCAACAAACGCTTAATTTTTGCTTACTGATCCAGTTGAGATAATGTCTTGGTGCTAGGGAATGGCATATTGGGTTTCCATTTTCATACTATTATTTCACTCTAGAAGTTCAATCATTTATGGGTAGTTACATCAAATAATTAATAAATATTGAGAACAATATGCATCACGTTTATTCTTTAGAATATAAATACACAAGCTTCTCGACTTAGTTTTTTGTTATGAAAGTTATATATTTGAAGAAAATGATTTTTTTTAGCAAACGATGTTTTTGTAATACCATGTCATAGACTTAGAAAAAATGACATGCCATCTTGTTCTTGTTTTGTGTTCATATTTGTGTTCCATAGATTATTCTATCCATTTGTCTCCTAATGCACTAAATCAAGGTTTCTAAATCCTAAAAAATGATGGTTCAATTTGACCTCATGCCACAGCTAATCGAGGGTTTCACTCAACTGGTGTGAAGAGAATGGGAGGACATGCTCATGGACATGATGAACCGTATTATTTGCACGCAAAGCATATGTACAATTTGGATAGGATGAAAAATCAAAAGTTGACTATGACACTTGGAGTATTGACTGCATTCAGCATTGGCGTGGCTGTTCCGATCTATGCAGTCATCTTTCAGCAAAAGAAGACAGCCTCTGGATGATTGACTAAACAAATGTTTGTGCCACTTTAGCACGACAAGAAGAAGATTTGTTGCCCCTCAGTTCGTCTTGTTCGTTTTCTTAACTTTGTATAAATCCTCATTTCAAAATGCACAAATGCTCGGAACGTGGATTTTGATTTTTGCAATAAGTCTTTTCATCAACATCCCATTATTCAACATTTTTGTTCCATTTTGTTTTACACAAATATATTTAATCGTTTAAGTATCATCCCTCCCTTCATCTGCTTTTAGTTTGTTCCCAACAATTTTTCTGTCCCAATGAATATGATATCTTAAAAATCATTACACGTTGATAAAGTAGAGTCAAAATACATAAATAGAATGTTGACTATTGTAGATTAAACTCTATCAATAGAGAGAAGTGATAGTTGAGATAGTAATTTTAATGAAAGAGATCAAGATACAATTCATATTTTGTAAAGGTAAATTTTCAAAAAATAGAAAAATTGACAAAATATTTACATTTCATAGAAAATCAAGTGGAATTGATTTTTGTTTTTTAACGATTTTTTTATTAAATGTAAATAGTTTGTTTTTTTTTTCTATATTTGAAAAATTTTCTATTGTAAAATTGCTTTTCAAACAATCAAATTTATATTTGGTATTAAACTCTTTTTTTATAAGAGATAGATATATATTAAACAAAGAGAACCAAAAAGAACATCTTAAAGGCAGTGACATCTAGACCAAAAAAGTTTTTCAATTGTTAAAAATCATGGAAAGACTGTAATGACAAAAGAGTTTTGTGTGGTTTGAACACCACCATGATGTTGTGTTTTGAACCATAGGCAAAAAAGAATCAAAAGAATTAATAACATCTTTAAAAATCCTTCTATTCCTTTTCAACCATATCTCCCATAGAAGAGCACGAACAATACTATTCCATAAAACATTCTCCTTCGGACCAAACATCTTCAACCGTGCAACTTCACTGAACCAATCCTCCACTTTCTGAGGCAAGCAAAACTGAATATTGAATGTATCAAAAAGCCAAAGCCAACCCTTTCTAGCAAACTCACAGTGAATAAACATATGATCCAATGTTTCCTCTTCTTTGAAACAAAGACAACAGATAGATGGACTGAACATAGAATTTGGAAGTTTTCTTTAGAGGTTATCACTTGTATTTAAACTTCTATAGATAAGAGACCAAAGGAATCATTTCACCTTTTTAGGACTCTTAAATTTTCAAATAGCTCGGATGGCAGGAGAAGAGATGCTACGACCATTTAGGGGGGAGATCCTTGACAAGCTTACGAAAGGATGAACTTGTTGAGAATTTTTCAAATTTCTCAAGATTCCAAGAAACACCATCTTCTTCTTGCATAGGAGACCAGTTAATCAAAACATAAAAAATAACAGTTGCATTTTCATACTCATTTTCTAGAAGATTTCTTCTCAAACCAAGATTCCAAGCTTGACTATTTAAGTCCTAGCAATCAGCCACCCAAGCGTCCTTCTTCAAAGACAGATTAAAGATGTTAGGGTAGAGAGTGGACAAAGAGCTATCACCACACCACCTATCTATCCAAAAATGAATTTTTTGTCCATCCCCCACAATAAACTTGGTAAAACTGAAGAAGCTATCTTTCTAGTTGTAAATATCTGCCCAAAGTCTCCTAGCAGTCCCTCTCTTTGGCCGATTAGTACACCAGCCATTGCTCTCCTCTACATAAATGGAAGCAATTACTTTTCTCCACATGGCCTATTTTTCACAAATAAATCTCCATAGCCATTTACTTAACAAAGCTTTATTTTTCTGCTAGAAGCAACCCACTCCGAGACCACCAAAACAGATAGGCCTGCTAGTGATCTCCCAATTAACCAGGTTCAGCAGGGGATTAAAATGCCCACCATTCCACAGAAAATCTCCAATCTTCTTTTCTAATTTCTTGATTATAGCCACCGAAGCTTTAAGCAGCGAAAAATGGGAGACTGTTTAACACAGCTTGTGTGAGAGTTAGTCTACCCCTTTTAGACATTTCAATTTTCCTCCATTTATCAATTTTCATAGACATCTGGTCTAACAAAACATTCCAACTACTCTTCACAGCATTAGAACCACCAATAGAGAAGCCAAGGTAAGGGAAGGGGATACTTTCAATTTTGCATCCGAAGGAAATAGACAAAGAATCTAAGGCCGAGTCCTCCACATTTAACCCAATTAAGAGGATTTTGCAGCGTTTATGAAAAGACCAGCACCTTAGAGAAATAGATTGATTATTTGCCACCAACTTTCTAAATTTGTAGGAGACCAATCAATAAAGAGGAGCGTGTCATCAACATATTGTAAGTGAGAGACTGTAAAATTATGATGGCCAACAAAAATAACTTTTAGGACCCTCTTTTCTAGACAGAAACATAACAAATTACTTAGGGCATCTTCCACTATTGTAAAGAGGAAAGGGGCTAACGGATCTCCCTGTCTTAAGCCGCGCTTTGCAAAAATCTTCCCCCTTGGCCTATCATTGATCATGATGGAGAAATTAGTAGAGGAAAGGCATCTCCATATCCATTTCCTCCATCTTTTCCCAAAGCCCTTAAGTTTTAAGGCAGAGTCTAGCAACAACCAATCTACCTTGTAATAAGCCTTTTCAAGGTCCAACTTCATAAGAACTCCTTTCTTTCCACTATGCAGACAATCATCTACAATTTCAGAAGCAACTAGGATAGCATCTAATATTTGTCTTTCCTCCACAAACGCCATTTGAGAATCATTAATGATTTTGGGAAGGATCCCTTTTAATCTTTTGGCGAGTACTATAGCAATAATTTTATAAAGAGAGGTAGTGAGACTGATAGGTCTGAAATCACTTACTCTGGTCACCACTTTCTTTTTTGGAATAAGACAAACATAAGTTTCATTGCACCTCTTATTGATGATACCATTTTTTAAAAAAATCACGGAACACTCCTACAAGGTCCGGCTTCAAAATGTTCCATAATTTTTAAAAAAATTCTTCAGTCATATCATCCGAACCCGGGGCTCTCCTATTTTCCATATCAAAAACTGCCTCCTTAATCTCTTTTTCAGTGAAAGGGGCTTCCAACAAATTGGCATCATGTTCATCAAGCATTTTGCCACCATCATTAGTGCAGATAAAAGGCTGATCAATCTTAGAGCCATACAATGTAGAGAAAAAGGAGAGAATCTCCTCTACAATATCCTTCTCATCTATGAAAAAACTTGAGTTCTCATCCTCTTCTTGTAACCACTGTAATTTACATTTTTGAGCCCATAACCGTTGTTCTTTGATTGCAATTTCAAAGAGATCCCTTCTTAAGTTCTCATTTCCCTAATACAGTCATTATCCAACATATTAGACTCCTCCAGCTCATCAATCTATTTAATTTGCTCAAAAAAGACTGTTTCTGAAAGGAGATGTTGCCAAAAGTTTCTTTACTCCAGCTTTTCAGAATCGGTTTCAAACCTTTTAGTTTCAACATGAACGAATAAATGGGCCAACCATCCACTTTCAAACTTCATCACCAGATTTCTACATTCTTTAAAAAGAGATGATGATCTAACCAGAAATTTTTAAACCTGAAAGGAGAAGGACCCCAAGCTTGAGGACCCAACCTTAAAAGAATGGGAAAATGATCTGAAGTAGTTCTTGTTAGCCTCTCAAGCTTCACTTCTTTGAAGAAATCAAACCAGGTGGGGGAAATAAGAAATCTTTCTAACTTTGAAGCCGCAGGTCTAAGACCTTCTGGACAATGTATAACGCGCATTGGCTAGGGGAATATCCACTAAATTCGTCCCCTCCAATAAAGAGTTAAAGCTCTTCATACTTCTGGTGGCATTTCTCCCAGAACTCTTATCTTGCATCCATCTAACAACATTGAAGTCACCACCCACACACCAAGAATTACCACAAAGGCCAAACAAGCTCCCTAACTCCCACAAAAAGTAATCTCTGTTTCTATAGGAGACCGGACCATAAACTCCAAAAATCCAACCTTAAAGACCCGAGACAAATATTCATAAAACAGAGACAAAAAACTGACCTAAAATTGAATCAATAATAGAAACTGAATCTTCTTTCCACATAATAAGAATACCTCCCGCGGTTCCAATAGCATTCAAAGCAGTCTAACCAATGTTACGGCTATTCCACAAGGACTTAACCACCTTCCTATCAATATGATCAAGCTTAGACTCCTGCAAAAGTGCAACATCTGGGCTAAGATTAACAAGTAACTCTTTAATCAACGCTCTTTTTGGGTGAGCGTTAAGACCCCTCACATTCCATGATAGGATTAACATTGGTAAGATGAAGCTTCCCTAGAAAGCCCTTTAATTCTCTCTTTGGCTTCCTTCTCCCACGTGTTGATGAGAGCTTTAACTTCTCTCAATAAATTCTTAGAATTACTAAGAGTCCCGGATTTCCTCTGCTGAGATTTGAATTTTTTTGCTATTGGCCGAATACATAGATTATTCTCTAACAAGACAACCACAAGATCTTTACTAAACATGGCAAGGTTGAACGATGCTGCTGGAGGATGCATCTCCGTCTTACTGTCTATCTCTTTTCCACCAGCTTCTTCCACACTCATCCACACTCATTAAGGGAATGGAGCTTTCGACTAAAGCTAATTGATGACTTTCTTCCTCTCTAATAATTTCCCCCTCACCACTATCGAAAAGACCATCAAAGTCTGTTGAAACGTTCGTGAACTCTTCATCATCTCTTTCTCTAATGCAGAAAATTTGTTCTCAGTGGAGGTGCTCGTTGGGCTTGAGGCTTCTGTTTCTGATATACTATCATTTTGAGCATTCACGTGTTTAGGAGGCATTGGCACAGAACTGGAGCCATTCTTACTCGATGACCCTATCACTGACTTTTTAAAGAAGGAGTGGATTTCATTTTTCTCAGCAAACTTTATTTTTTTAAAACTAGGGTCGACCAGATAAATGGCAAAATTTGAGGTTTACTTTTGACAAATAGCAAAAGAAAATTTAAATTATAAAAATGACAAAATTAATTAAATATTATTAAGTATAAATTAACGACAGACCAAAATACCCCTAACTAATTCAAATTCAAATTCTAACGACTAAGATTTTCTTATTATTAATTTATTACTAAAATACTTATTTTTAAAATCACAACAAATTTGATTCAATCTAGGATCTAACCTCGTAACAAACGAAAAGATTTAATTTTCAAAATACAATAAATTTAAAATTAAAATCAAAATCAAAAATAAAATTTTGAGTTATTAGAAATGTTAGAATCTATAAAATATTTATATAAAATGATTAGATGAAAAAACATAAAGGTAACAAAAAGTTTAATTTTGGTTTGAACTCACCAAACAAAAATAAAAATAATCATAAGAGAAAAAAGATTCGATTCAAATACAAAAACTAAATTATATTCATAAGAGAAAAAATATTCTATTCAAATACAAAAACTAAACAAATGGTAAGGTAAGATGAGTTAGTAGAAAAAATAAATTACAATGTAATTCATGTTAACGAGAAGATAAAAAAAAATGAATTACAATGTAATTCATGTTAACGAGAAGGCAAAAAAAATGAATTACAATGTAATTCATGTTAATGAGAAAGCGAATAAAATGAATTACATTGTAATTCATGTTAACGAGAAGGCGAAAAAAATGAATTACAATGTAATTCATTTAATGAGAAGAGAAAAGAAACTCACCCCATAGTGGAGTGATAAGATGACAATCAACACAACCTAGTATGTTCTGAAGCAACACACTCACAATCAATTAAGCAAGAAGCTCTACCCATGGACGGAAATTTTGTGTGCAAATTCTGAACAACCCATGGTGAAGTAAAAAATGATTGCTAGACTATAATGATTGCTCCTTATTATATTATGTTCTTCAATCTATCCTCATGATTGTGATCGTTGATGATTCGTCATATATCACACTTTTTTATTTTTTCTTTATTTTTTCACAATTGTTCAAACAATTATATAACTCCGCACCCTGTTCGTCCATTGGTTCCGAGTTGGGTGTATACATCAGTTCCTCATCGGAACCATTCCTCGGCGGCAAAACCCCAACACTCATCACGATCAACTCCACCACTTTCAAAATCTTCTGCTCCTCTTTTCCACATTCCTTTTTACTCCCACCCACGTTTCTTCCCATATCATTGACGTAATACAAATCGGCGGCCTCAGACTTCTTAGCATGATGAAGCCCACCAGCCCAATTGATAGCAACATCAACATCGCTGCAATTGAGCTTGACGGCAACACTAATGGAGTCGTCCGCAGAGGCTTGACAGAAGCCAAATAAGACATAATAACGGGGCAGTCCTCGCCAACATTAAAGCGCTTGAGATGGCGAGAGAAACGATGTAGTGATGCTTCACCTCTCTAATGCAGCGACTGTGCGTCATTCCTCAAATGGGTTCTGTTGTTGGGTAAGGATTGAATGGGGAAACAATATCGAAAAGAAAATTTTCGTCACCGCCTTTTGCGATGTTATCAAATTTCTTACGTGTCTCAAGATTACCTCTTCACATGGAGGTTCCATACTCAAACAAGAAATACTTTCAGATATATCAAGTTTTCTAAATTTATTTTAGAAAGATATAACATAACTAAATTCCATTTAAATTGGAAAAGATTTTGTTTTAAATGTATTTGAATTATAATTTAATTAAAAAAAATAGGTTATACGAAAAGTTAGGGATGTTCTCAAAAGACATTTTAGAATTATAAAAGAGAGAATTCACGTGTAGGTCAACCATTTTGCTATAAATCTTAATAAATTTTTATTTTGCTAAAATTCCAATCACCCCCTCTAGAATTTGCTATTCCTCCCAATTTCTCTTAAAACTATTGGCTTTACGTTTGAAGCCCATCTCTAAGCCCTCCCAATTTTCCTTTTGAGTTTATCTGTTTCCAAATTTATATCCATGCTTTTCAGCCCAAAGGTTTCAACCGCATCTGGCCCATCACTTCTAATCATTTCCCCAATCTTCAGTTTTCCTTTATAATCTTCTCGGCCCAAACCTTCGCAGCCCATTCCAGACTTAATAAGCGCCAAATCCCCATTTAAATTTTGCTTTTTAACTTTCTTTTGCTTAGGGTTCAGACTTTCCAGGGTGTCAGTCTGTTCTAATGGTACAACTTCCAACATCGTACTATCATGATCATACTGAGTAGTCACATCCATAGTCAACTCTTAAAACTGGTTTTCATATATTTAAAATTGATTTTCAATTATTTTGTTTGGTTCCAAAAGTTAATTTGAAGTTAACGAAATAGTAATTGTATTTTCTATTTGAGAAATTGTTATTTAAAAAATAATTATGTTGAAGATCTATTTTTATTTATTTTATTGTTAAATTCTTATATGCAGAAAGCCACTAATTGTGTTTTTAGAGAATGGAGTTTCCTTGAGAAATGGGCAACAACAATCAGCTCAAACGCTTGTGAACGTTCCCTTCCCACCTCTTTCCCTTTCTCTCCCCTCTCCCCCGCCGTTGGACAGTTTTCTAGTTAAACCACTTGCTACGGCGACCACTGTCTCTCACCCAAACCCTTCTTCGACGTGTTTCGTGCTCCTCCTACATTGTTTTTTGGCCAAGCCTTCTTTTGTCTGGTCACTCTTCCTCGCCCTTTTTGATAGAGCCTCTAACGATTTCTTCGACAATGATTGCTTATTGAATGGAAATTGTTTGTTGTAAGATTATTCAATCACACTTCTATGTGTGGATGGACAAGAACAAATTCTTGGTTGAAGATGTCGAAGCTAAGAGTATTTTGATTGTATCAATTTTCCAACTAAAATGGTTCTACGATGCCTTCTCGGAACTCTTCAACGGTTAAAAAAAAAGACTTATTCAGCACTTCGAAGAATTAGATCGTGGAAAGGTAAAGCTCTCCAAGTTGTAGAACAACAGAGGGCTGGGCTTGCTGTTGTGACCTTTGTCCACATTCATAAGATTGTTTTTCTATTCGTGTGCCTGCTGGTAATGCTAACAGAGGATGGAAGGATTTCCATCAAATGCTGGGAAAAGCTTTTGCGTTAACAAATCACCAACTCAAATCGAATCAAAGCCCCCTACCAGTCAGAGGCCAAGTTTCGTAAATATGGTGAAGAAGACAAGTTCAAGTATTGTGCCTCTGGTTGGAGCCCTAACATTAACCAATAAAATAGAAAGAAAGAATGCTCATCCTCCAGTTCCTAAAGCCACCTTGCAAAACCAACATTACCTTGATTTGTGTTGGGGGGGGGGGGGGGGGGGGGGGGGGGGGGGGGGGGGGGGGGGGGGGGGGGGGGGGGGGGGGGGGGGGGG
>JBBPDJ010000014.1:602868-645171 GCA_037974625.1 Cucumis cinereus
AAATCTTATGATTTTCGTTTTATGCTATAAATTAAAATGACCCTCCAAATTTTGCCATTTAGTCCAATTCCCCATAAATGTATATAATTTTATTAAAGCCCACTCCTACCAAATTACCCAATAAACTAAGCCAAGCCCATAGAACAGCCCTCAAGCCCAATTTTAAAAATACAAAGCTTCTCCCTCTCCCTCAACCCTCAGCACATCTTCCTTCGATCTTCGTCACTGCGAAAGCAAAGAGGGATCAGTTTTCTCGACCCCGTAGGCCATCAATTTTCTCGCTTTCTTGTTTATCTCATTTCATGATTGTTTTTCATTTTTCGATACGCCTTCGATTTTTCCGTTCTTTCTGTCTTTTGTTGTTGTTGTTGACGTGATCGATTTCAAATTAGATGAAAACTAATCTTCAGGATCCGTTTCTGATGGACTTTTGTAGTTTCCTTGCTGTGTCGTTCAGATCTGTGGTTTTTTTTTTTTGGGTTGTTTTTCTACTTGCGTCGTGTAATTGTCTGAAATGAAGAATATGGTGGTTGCTCGCTGTATCCCTTTTGTTTAATTGTTTGTTAATTTTTGTATTTGCTTACGATATATCATAGTTTTCAGCTATTTACTGGTTTTTATAGGTTTGAATCTTGATGAAATAGTGGTGTTTCTGCCCCCGTCTAAATACCTAAATTAGCAATTTGCAACCTTGTTTTTCTTTTTCTTCCAAAACTTGTTCCAAACATGAATAGAGTTTCAGAATATTTGGTTTTTTAGTTGTTTGTCAATGAGCTCCTCCACTCCCGGCACACACAACTGGTCTTTAGTAATTGTTTTATTGTATGAGTATGAGTTGATTAAATTATCTTCATTTTAAAGGAACTGTTGGTTGAGCAAATTACCGAAAAGGGAGAACTAACTGTGAGCAGAGAAAATGTCTTTGGGCTATGGAGTGAAGTCATGTGCAAAGCTGCTGAAGTCTTCAGAACCATTGTTGGTGAAATCAGGTTTGTTACTTTATTAGCTGTCAATTTAGAATTACTTTACCTTATGTATTACACTTCCTTCCCATGGTCTTAACTTGCAATAATCTTTTTCAAGTTCATTGTAGATTTCTAGGATTTTCTCCAATAATTTTAAATAAATAAACAATCAAATCGTTAATCATAGTATAGGTAAACTTAAAGAAATTGTCAGAGAACTACAAAAGTTTATCATAAAACGTATTTTATGCGTACAAGACAATGAAGCTTGAACATTTTGACAAATACTTCTAAGCTTGAATGTTGAACATTGCGTAGGGCACTACTAAGGAGTGCGTGTGTGTGCATATATATATATGAAAAAATAGATTTGCTAAAATGTATTTCTCCAACTTGCAACAAGGATATTTAAACTATGAACTTGAAGGGGTTGTAAAGTTTTACACCAATAATAAGCATGGAAGATAGCTAACTCAAGAATATCCCCATCAGTTATTTCTTTGGCATGGAAAACTATGTTGTATCTCTCATCTCAAATCTTCCATAAAATTGCCCTGATCAAAATAGACTGTAGATGCCCCTTAATGGTTTTGAAAGGGTAATCAATAAACAACATTTTGATCCAATCAATGGTGTCCAAAGAGGGGTCAAGCAGAGAGATGGTCAGCCCAAATTGCATCTAAAAGTTGATAGTGGAATGAAATATGGTTTTGTGCTTTGGTGCTTCTTTTGCAAAGGTAGCACGGAAATGGAGAAATGTAGAGCCAAGGGCATTTTTTGTTTTTCATTGTGTTTAGGCAAGAATGGAAAGTTTTCTAAAGAAGGAACTTAATTTTTTGAGGAAAGAAAATTTCCATAGTTGTTTGTAAAGATCCTTCGATGATGTGGGGGCACTGAGATTGAGATAAAAGAGTTTACAGGAAGATGCTATTGGTTTCAAAGCTTCCAAATCCTGTGACCAACCTTATTTCTGAGCTAAAATGGTGGGAATGATTTGAGTGAAAGAACCCATCTTGTAATCTCCTCATCTTTAGATTCACTCTAAAGTATAGAATCCAAGAGCTGTTTCCATGATTCTCAACCTTTTCGATGGATTTCTTTGGTCTCAGCACTGGGGTAAAGTTTGGGATAACTTCTACTGAGCGTACCATCCCCAATTCAGTGGTCATTATAGAAAGCAGTAGTTTTTCCATCTCCAACCAAGCAATGGGTGTGGCTGTAAAAGAGGTATTTTTGGTTGAGAATGTGGTGACAAGTGATTCTTCAAGAAACTTTGCACTTCCTGGATGGCTTTTGATCAAAATGTTGCAAACCATATTTAGCCTTGATCTTCCTTCTTAGGCATTCCTTTTTGTACCTAAGCAACAAGACCATGTTGCAAGGAGAGTTAAATTTCGAATTCTGCTATCTACGATGCCAAGGTCCGTGTCATACAATCTAAACTTGAGTTTGATCCATTGGACGTTGCCAAATTTGTTGCTTCTCTCTTTCCAAAGACCAAAGAAAATTCATGGTAGCTTCTTTCTATATGGTTGGCCTTCGTAGCTGGGATTTGAAGCAATGAAAAGTAGTAAATTTGTGATGCTAGGAACGTAATCTTCTATCAGTCTTGTCAAAATGAAATGGAAATTGCTTTGCATATAAAGTATTCTATTGGCCAACACCCGCTTGCAATCAGTGGTGGATTCAGAAATTTTGTTGACGGGGTGCTAAAAATAATCTGAAAAAAATGTACAAAGTGGGGCTTGAACCTCGGTACAGAGGGGGCTGGAAAACAGTTTTACCACTAGGCTATCTTATGATATTGGTATTTTTTTTTTCTTTTGATATCTGTGAGTGTCCGGTCCCGCTTACGCGCACCTCGACTAATCTCACGGGACAACCCGCCTGACCCTACAACATTTGGGTGTCAAGAAAACTCGTAGGAAATTAATTCCTAGGTAGGTGGCCACCATGGATTGAACCCATAACCTCTTAGTTAGTTATTGACCTTTTTACCACTAGGCCAATCCATGATGATTATCTTCTGATATTGGTATTATTTCAGTCTTTTGTATATATATTATATAAAGAGTACATAGATGAGCCCCGGGCCTATACTAAATCCGTCGGTGTTTGCAATCATGTTTTTTGGCAACGGAAACTAGCCAATGTCACAATTATGCCCAAAAATTCAAATTAATGTCCATTGAGCCCTCAAGCTTCCTCATAAAATCCTATAAGACTAGAAAGATTATCAATAAAAACTTCATCATCAATGGAGAAGTGAATGAAGTCCGCAAACAAAAAATGATTAGTTAGAAGAGAGTCATTTCCCACTAAGAAACCTTTAATAAAAGTAAGAGTACTGCTTAAGAAATCCATCATATTCATTGTGATAAAGAAGAAGGGGGACCATCATATTCATTGTGATAAAGAAGAAGGGGGCGGGGTATCCCGTTGCCTAAGACCTTTGGTGGCTCTGTATTTAACTCTCAGCTTGCCATTGATGATAATAGAAAAGTTGGCTGTTGAAAATCCTAGAGGCTCCATTTAGTTCCAAAGCCTTTGACTTTCAACATCAAATTTTATCACCGTATCCTTCTGTTTTTTCATATTCCAAGCCTCGGTTGATCTCATTGGCTATGACTTATGAGCAATGTATCCTATATTTGTGTTCCTTCAACAAACTCTTAATTTTTGTTTACGGATCTAGTTGAGATATTTTAATGTCTTGGTGCTAGGGAATGACATGTTGGATTTCCCATTTTCATACTATTATTTCACTCTAGAAGTTCAATCATTTTTGTGTAGTTAGAATATTTCACTCAAATAATTATAAATATTGAGAACAATACGCATCAGGTTTATTTATTAGAATATAAATGCACAAGCTTCTGGACTTTTTAGTTTTTTAGTATGAAAATTATATATTTGAAGAAAATGGTTTTTTTAGCAAACGATGTTTTTGTAATATCCATGTCATAGACTTTTAGAAAAATGGCCTGCCATCTTGTTCTTGTTTTATGTTCATGCATGTGTTTCATAGATTATTCTATCCATTTGTCTCCTAATGCACTAAATCAAGGTTTCTAAATCCTAAAACATGATGGTTCTGTTTAACCTCATGCCACAGCTAATCGAGGGTTTCACTCAACTGGTGTGAAGAGAATGGGAGGACATGCTCACGGACATGACGAACCGTATTATTTGCACGCAAAACATATGTACAATTTGGATAGGATGAAAAATCAAAAGTTGACCATGACGCTTGGAGTATTAACTGCATTCAGCATTGGTGTGGCTGTTCCAATCTACGCAGTCGTCTTTCAGCAGAAGAAGACAGCCTCTGGATGATTGCTCCTCAGTCCGTTTTGTTCGTTTTCTTAACTTTGTATAAACCCTCATTTCAAAATGCACAGAAACTCGGAAGGTGGATTCTGATTTTGGCAATAAGTCTTTTCATCAACATCCCATGATTCGACTTTTTTGTTCCATTCTGTTTTACACATAAAGATATTTAATCGTTTAAATATCATCCCATCCCTCCATTCATTTGCTTTTAGTTTGTTCCCAACAATTTTTCTGTCCCAATGAATATGATATCTTAGAAATCATTACACCTTGATAAAGTGGAGTCGAAATACATTGTAGCTTAAGCTCTATCATAGATGTTGGTGTGTTTGAGAGTGATAGTTGAGATAGCAATTTTAACGAAAAAAATTAATTTAGAGTTAACTAATTAGTAATTATATTTTTTACTTGAAAAATAGTTATTTACCAAAATAATTGTGTTAGATCTATATCTGTTTATTTTATTGTTAAGAAAATTCAAAACATATATAATTGTTTTTTTATCAATTCAATGATAGATAATCTTTTGTTAAAATATTTACAACTAAAAAAAATACATAAATGAGTAACCAATAATATTTTACACAAAAACTTAATTAGATAATCATTAATATTTTACACAAACACTTAATTAGATAACCATAACCATTTTACGAGTGATTTTTCAGTCAACCACTAATTTGAAGTGATTTTATATTTTTCTAAAATCAAGTTTAGTTCATGTTAAACATCATCATTTAAAGTTGACAAGAGAAAAAAATGATTTTGACTATCTCAAAATCACTCCAAACACGACCTACTTCAAGATGCCTCTATTGGATATTTCTCTAGCCAAATTTCAATATGTCAATATAGTTGGGCATGGATGGAAAAACGTGAGCGACTCCACTTGTCCTTCTATGTGTTTTAAATTAACATATATTATATGACAAGAAAATAATCTAGAACTTTGTATTTGTGGTAAAAACTAATCTTAACTTTCAAATATTTAAAAACAAAATTTTGAAATTTCAAAAGGAGTTAAAAAAATGTCCTTACTACTCATATTTGGATGAATATCATTAGTACTTTATGTTACAAATACCTTTGACATTTGAGAAGTTTCATAAATATCTTAATTTGAAAAAAAAAGTTCCAAAAATAGTAAGTATATAATCATGGATTATTAAAACCTAGTTGAAAAAATACCTTTAAGCTTGCAATTTTCGAATGGATAAACCTCGTTTTCATCCAATAAATTTTTTGTTGAAGATGATTTGTCACGTTAGTAGATTTTTTTATTTGTCAATTCCATTTTTTTTCAAGAGAATCTTAAAAGAGAGAACATTGGTTGGTCCTTCCCTTAAAAAAAAAAAAAAAAAAAAAAAAAAAAAAAAAAAGTAAAAAAATGTCATTATTGTTTATTTTCCCCATCACCTCCCACACCCATTTCATTTCCTACTTACTTAACACTTCTCTATTTCACTCGTATTTTTAGAGCTATCAAAAGGAATAACAGGTTTAAACTTTCCATATGAAAAACAAAAAGTAAAATTTTCTTTTGTAAAAATGACAAAATGAATTAAAAAACAATTAGTTATGAATTTATAAAAGTCCACACTACGATAATCATCTATATTTCATTACAATATGGAAGTAAACAACACCACAATTTTCTTTTTACCATGACGGCATCAGTAAACACAATCACATGAATCGTTACGATTTCAGATTAGACTATAAACGTAGAACGGGTACAAACAAATATCCCACCACTTAGAACTACACTATCTCTGGGGAGAAGAAAACAAATTATTTTGAATACATTGTTCATATTCATTTTGTTACACAAGGAAATAAAAGTTCACTATACAACTTTTGGTGCTAACTTAAAACATAAATTAAAACCTAACTGCCAAATCCTTTATTACATCACATGAATTTTTTCTCAAGGAGATGCTTCAATTCTTCAAGTTTAACGATGACTTGTGGATTCATGAGGTCTCTGGCTTCCTTGATGAGGGTGCCTTCCCGGCTGAAATGATAAGCATCCACCACTGTCTTTATCCACGTGTGAAGCTTCTGTGGGGTCCTAAAAGTGTCCAAAACAAGAATAAACCTAATAAGATTGCCTTTTTGAAGGACATTTTTCATACAGTATTCAAGTAATTGTGGTCGGTGTTGCGCAAATGTAAAGTCAAGGTAGTATTCATACTCTTATTTAGATGGACATCAAAGGTTCGAGAGATCTACGAGGACAAGACTAAGGCTTTCTGATGCAGCCTAATGGATAAAAGAAGATAAATCTCCAATACTAAAATCAAAGTCTTTATTATGAATCAAAAGTTATGACCCAAGAAGACTTTTTCCTCTATTTATAGAGAAATAGAGAATTGTAAAGTAAACAAATCTTAATCTTAATTAATCAAATAAACTAATCCTAATCAATTAAAGATTTACCAAGATACCTAATTTACTCTAATCGTACCACATCACTCACTTTCTTTCTTTTTTTCTTGTTTGATGAGAAGGTACGACGACAATGGGTCAACTCACCGCTAAAAAGTTAAGCAATATCTAATTCTTTGGATGTATTCTTGACATCCCATTTGTAGGCTAAAAAATTAGTGCAATGTCGAGTATCGAACAAGCAAACAAACAACATTGTAGATAAGAAAATAAAACCCTAAGAGTTTGAACATAGAAGATCCGATGTCATGCTAAATCACTAATCATATTTAGTATTTCAATATATTCTTTACAATAAGGTCCGAAAGCATACGTGTATAAGCAATCTACATCTTGTCCTTCAAGTTCTTCTCCAGGGGTAAATGCATCCTTCAAAGCACTTAGTTTTTCCTCAGGATCCTTAATTGTGAGAAGATACTTCAGAATCCTGACTTCTTTTGGCATTAATCTTTGAAGGTTACCACTTGCGGTCACATACAAGTGGTAAAGTATATCTTTCACCTAACAAAGAGAACAAAATCAACAATAAAACCATCAGAAAGTCATATTCTCCATTTGCTCGCATGAGCCAACATAGAAACACATAAAATCAAGAGAAATAATTGGTACTTTTTTACTCTGGTGCCTTGAGCTGTAGTAATTTCATTCTAATAGATAATTGTATTTGAAGCGTTATTGGAAGTTTCAGTGATTAATAACTTAAACAATCATTTGAAATTTGGTAAATAGTTGGATGATGCCTTGCCAAGCTACAAGATCATAGAAATAAGAACATAAAAATACCCGTTTGCAGCAGCGGCGAACAGGAAGGGTAGCAAATGCATTACCTCATCTTTCATCATGTTTGACTCCTTCGCAGCTGACCAGGCTTTTGTGATCATCAATACTAATGCAGAATCAAGTTGATTTTTTTCCGCCAAATTGTCTATCTTTCTGCAAGCAGCATCTAAAGTTGGAGAATTAATGATATCTTGGAATTTCAACTCTGCGGCATTCAGTGCTTCAATGTTTTCAGTAGCAGCATCGTATGTTTGTACAGCAGCAAGGCAGGAATTCCCAAGCTTTGCCAAAGCTTATCAATTGAAATATTGGGGGAGGGGGGGGGGGGGGGGGGATATCAGCTCATCTATAAATACCATATCTCATATATCCAAATAAGAAAAAAAGATGTTCACTAAAGACATCATTAACAAAAATAAAATATAAAAAATAAAAATTGTAGAGGTATAATTCAAACATTTGACAAATAAAAAATGTCTTAACCGATCTAGCTACTCTTGAGGAGATCTAAGTGGCAACTCATTCTTTGAATAGCATAAAACAATATAGGAGAGGATATCCTTATGGCCTTGAGTTTTGATTATAGTTTCCATTTGGTTATTTAAAATGATAATGTTTTAAATCCTAAGGATCAAATGGAAATTAAACTCAAAACTCAATGTAATATTTTAGAATTTAAGGACCAAATTGAAACTATAATTAGAACTTAGAGACCAAAAAGGGTAATTTCAACCAACATAATTGCTTTCTAAACTACACTTCCTCATCCCCTTGGGGAGCTATTTATTCATTACTATTTTTCCAACTAGAAAGTATGCAGTATTACCATTTTGCTCAGCCGGATCATCATAATAAGATTCAGCCACCGTGTGAAGATGCACAAAGAATTCTTTCGTAAAATCTTTGCGACGCCTAGAAATAATTTCACCAAGTTCTGACGGTGCTGCTGCTCTGACCACTTCAAGAAGTTCATTATGTCTCTGCACATCTTCATCAATCTGTGAAAATTCCATAGAAGGAAACAATAAGGTTGATTGACAAATCACATACTACGACTATCTGATCAATAGAATAACCACGTCATTGTCAACAACTCATCTTAATTCTTCCCTCAGCAACTCATCCTCTATGGGTTTTACAACAATTGACCTAACCTCATTTGGATACGAAGTGTTAGTTGCTATTCATCTTATTTTCAAAATTATAGAAACAAGGTCCACACAATTCTCAAGTCGAATTTTTTACTATGAATTTTTAAAAGTCCCAAGACATACCTCTTTCAACTTTCTTCCAAGCCGGAGCAGCTTATGCTTCATCCCAGGATCATCTTCAGAGGCAGCTCGATCTTGGCACCTCTTAAAGAAATGGGGACGGATATTGTCCCATTCCTTGCTGAAAGCGATTAACCGTCTCCAATCTGTTGGAGTCGGCTTGTCGATCATGAAGACTTCAATGAGCTTATCACACACTTTGGTCATTTTAGGCTGGTCCAAGCTTTCAACACTGTCTTTTGCATTTTGAACAACTCTTACGGGCTCATCAGGAGAGGGATTCAATAAATCAAGAGTTTCTGAATTGCAATCACTAGGTACTGCACTCACCCCTCTGACAAAGGCAGAAAAGGATGACCTATTTGGTCTATCTCGACATACCAGTGAAGGGAACCCTGCTATTCAACAAAATTACCAATACTTCACTCTACTTTAATAAAGAACATTGTTACAATTCTTTTAAGTTTCTGCAATTTTAGACTGTTCATACTACCTTCACTTTGTGACTGCTAAGTCAATATGAAGCTTGAAACACGAACTATAAGGAATCAATAATTTAAACAACATATAGTCAGCATCTAGACCAATGCATAGCTATACACATCAACACACACACACATGTGTATATATAGAAATTGTGGCCGAATTCCCACACTTCAGTTTAAATCATTCTTAGGACTATTTTTCCAAGTCGAGAACAGTCCAGTTATTAGAAGTTAGTTTGTTCTTATCTGTTATTAAAATAGTTATTTATATAACAACTTTATTCTCCTTTTAATCTTTCACACGTGTATATATATCAGTGCTCCTAGCCATTAATAAAAATGTGAGAGATATTTTATTAAAGAGTCTTTTCTTCTAATATGGTATCAGTTGGTATTTCTATCGCCACCTAATTCCATTCGTTCTCTATATCCGCCATGGATACTATGAATTCCTCTCAGACTACTATTCTTCGTATAATGAACAGAATACGAAAAGAGCACAGAATCAAAATCTCAATCCTTTTTCTCGAAGTATACGGAATTATACAGAGGTCTCACCCGGATGAAATTAAAAGCATCGAGCAATAGTACAGAAGTATACAGAGGTATGAAACTCATGGTTCAGCCTTAGCAACTCATCAGAAACTTAACAAAGTTCAAAGTTAGCTAAATTACCTCTACTTTTTGAACCTAAAGAGAAGTTTCGAGCTGTAATTCTTGAAAGCGATGGCGTGGAGGGAGAGCAGGCGGCAGATGCGTCTCCATGAGCAAGAGCTTTGCTTCTGATAGAGAAGGAGAACGAGGTCGGGAGAGTTACGCAATGAAGCTCCATTGTGGAATATGGAAGCAGAATGTAGAATTGAACCGAAACAATAAAACCTTCGCTTCCTCTCTGACCAGTCAATGGGATTTTGTTAGGGTTTAAAGGGTAAAACTCCATTACTTAGGCGTTTTGAATAAATTAAAAGACACAAAAAAGTTGAAAAACATAAAATTAATAAAATTCATACAAACACTTTTGTTTATTTATTTAAGTGTAAAATCTAATTAAAAAAAAAGGAGAAAATCAATAAATACCCTTAAATTTGGAGCATATTAGTTGAATTAAAACATTTAAAATTGTGGACCAGATAAACTTTGCTATATTTATATTCTTTTATTACTATTGTTATATTTGCAAATATTCCTTTTTCTAAACTTTGTTAGTCACTCTAGATTTGATTCATAATCATTTTCACTCAAAAACACTTTAAGTAAACTATTTATTTAGTTATGAAATCTTAAAAATTGTTGTGTATATATAAACAAAAGTTATGATGTAATTCTTTTTAAATAAATAAAAAATATATATAGAAAGATGCAATAAAATTAAACAATGATTGGCTCGTATAAATTAAAAGTTATTGATAAGATAAAACTTGTGCATGAATGATTTTAGTATAGTTTTAAGAGATACAAATGATATGGATTGTTTTTAAATATAGTAAAATGTGATTGAAATTACAATATTTGTATATTTACTTAAAAAAGGGTTTTGTTTCAATTAAAAGAAATGATAAGAAAAAAAAGAATGCTAAATAAATAAATAACATAGAAAAAGAAATAGGGCAAAAATGGTAATTAAATTACTCATTTTTAAATATCCAATGGGAATTACCAATTTTGCCCCCCAGCCCCAACGAGGGGAGTCCAACCGACCAACGGCTCTGCTTCAAATTATCCGGTGAAATTAAGATGTACTAATTTTCAACCCGAATTGTGGCCGTGGCTGGAAGTTCGAACCACTTTCCGGCTATGTTCTCGCCGGCGTTCATCTCAACGGCTACCATTTCTCACTCACCGCCTTGTTTAACCGTTCAACCAACCCCAACGTTACTATCAGCACGACGGACCTGTTCCAAATGGAACCTCACTAGTATCGGCCGTTGTAAAAGCTCCACAAATTTCCCCTTCAATTTTGTGAAAGACCAATCCAAGGCTTTTCCGGTCGCATGCACAACGGGAAATTGTACTACTACTGAAGAATACGACGATGTCGAATCTTGCAGCAATCAGTCGGTGAGTGGATGTTTGAGTCCGTATTTGATTGCGGTTTGGCTTCGTTCTAGTCGTAGCGTCAAGGAATTAAGGGCGATACATGCTTTCATTTTGCGGAATTTTGCAAGTTTTGTGATCTATGTTGGAAACAATTTGCTTAGTTCTTACTTAAGATTCGGAATGTTGGTTGATGCTAGAAAGGTGTTCGATGAAATGCCAATGAGGAATGTTGTGACCTGGACGGCTATTATCAATGGATATATTGATTTAGATTTGACTGAAGAAGCTTTAGGGTTGTTCAGTGATTCGGTCAAGAACGGGGTGCGAGCGAATGGGAAGATGTTTGTTTGCATCTTGAACTTGTGTGCTAAGAGGTTGGATTTTGAGCTTGGGAGGCAAATTCATGGCGTTATTGTGAAAGGTAATTGGGGGAATTTGATTGTCGACAGTGCCATTATTTACTTTTATGCACAATGTAAAGATATTTCCAGCGCTTTTGTTGCATTTGAACGTATGCCGAAGCGTGATGTTGTTTGTTGGACTTCCATGATTACTTCTTGTTCCCAACAAGGGCTTGGACCAGAAGCGATTTCGATGTTTTCAAATATGCTAAGCGATGGATTTCTACCAAATGAGTTTTCCGTATGCAGTGTTCTCAAGGCTTGTGGAGAAGAGAGGGAATTGAAGATTGGGAGACAGTTCCATGGTTTGATAATTAAGAAAATAATCAAGAATGATGTTTTCGTTGGGACTTCATTGGTTGATATGTATGCCAAGTGCGGGAACTTGGCGGATTCTAGAGAAGTATTCAACAGGATGAGGAATAGGAACACGGTTACGTGGACGTCGATCATAGCTGGTTATGCACGGGAGGGGATTGGTGAGGAGGCTTTGAACCTCTTTAGGTTGATGAAGAGGCAAAGGATTCCTGCCAATAACTTAACCATTGTAAGTATTCTCCGTGCTTGCGGCTCGATTGGAGCGTCATTGACTGGGAGGGAAGTTCATGCCCGGATTGTAAAAAATTCATTTCAAACTAATATACACATAGGAAGCACCCTAGTTTGGTTCTACTGTAAATGTAGGAATCAACTTAAGGCATCGATGGTTCTTCAGCTGATGCCGCTTAGAGATGTGGTTTCTTGGACAGCCATCATTTCTGGATGTGCTCATCTTGGGCACGGGTCCGAGGCGCTTGAGTTTCTAAAAAACATGATAGAGGAAGGGGTTGAACCAAATTCCTTTACTTATTCATCGGCTTTAAAAGCGTGTGCCAAGATGGAAGCTATCCTCCACGGGAAATTGATCCACTCCTCCGCAAATAAAACATCTGCATTGTCCAATGTTTTTGTGGGAAGTGCACTGATTTACATGTATGCAAAATGTGGATACGTAACCGAAGCTTCTCAAGTTTTCGACAGTATGCCAGTGAGGAATTTGGTTTCTTGGAAGGCCATGATCTTGTGTTATGCTAGGAACGGTCTGTGCCGAGAGGCATTAAAGCTCATGTATCGGATGCAGGCTGAAGGTTTCGAAGTGGACGATTACATTCTTGGAACAGTTTATGGAGCTTGTGGAGATATGAAATGTGATGTGGATTCATCACTTGAATATAGATTGCAAACTCCTTGATCTCCCAGTTTGAATGGTTATCTAGATTCGACGTTCGACAACGGAAATCATGCTATCTCGAGGAGGTTTGCACTGGTTCATCCTGTTTTATTTGGAATGGCAAAGATCTGAAGAACTTTCTTGTGCTCTTTGTCACTCCAAAAATTGAAGAGGGGAGAAACAAGTAATTAAACTCTACCCCACCTGGCACAGATGTATTTTACAACCCAAGCCTACTTAATTGTAAGAATATTCAATGTAATCTTTGTAAATCCATACCTATCAAGCTGCAGCTCTATGAATAGCCCTACTTAAATTTGATTATCATATGATAGAACACGGCAAATCTTTAGAAAGGTCGTTTTTTTATTACGACATGCTGGCCAAATGATTCAAACTTTTGATCAGAAGTATATGTCTTAACCATCTTTAAGATTAAGAGTGCTTAGGATCATATATGTATCCCTATTATTTGAGCTCTATTTTCTTATCTCGACAAAAAAAAAAGGTTATTTTGGCTTAGAGATGCTATCTTTGATAATGATACTTCCTCTTCTTCAAAATTGGAACAAGGAAAAATTAGATTTGAGAGATTGATTGGATACGAAATTAGGTCAATACTTAAAATATGGCTCAACTTAGGTATATAGTTTTTGTTTCCTTGTCTTTAACGAATTTAAATGTTTCTTTTTTCTAAAACCAAGTTCATGGATATTAAATTCGTGAATATATTTTTATTTATTTATTTTGCAATTTTTTTTTTTTTAAAAAAAAGTTTGTTTCTTCCTTTTGGGGTTAGTACTTAGTATACATATTTTAATGTTAATTATGGAGATGGATTATTTTAATATTAATTGTAACCTAATCTCTATTTTTTTTCTTCAAAAGGAAACCTAACCTTGATTGTAATACAACCATTTGAGGCCGATTCAACTAATTAAGATAAATATCTTCAACCAACACTTCAAACATTCAAAAAAGAAAAGAAAAATTAAACAACCTAATTAATATCTAAAATCTTACTTTATTAATTTATAATACATCATTCAATAAAATAACTAATTGTTTTCATGTTATTTATAAAACTAAACGGGTGTTTTGGACATTGAGTTGAATTATGAAGTTTGTAGTTAATCTGTTGAAACTAGAAAGCCTGTGTTTGTGGGATAGGATTGTAAAAAAAAAGTTTCTTGATACATAAGCAAAATGGAGAAAAAAAAAGGAAAGAAATATGAAATTCATCCATAAATGTTCAAACTTCAATAGTAAATAGTTTTTGTACTATTGAAGATGAGTTACGTTTTTTAACTTCAACTTACGAAGTTGATGGACCGAACATTTTTATATGTTTAAACAAACATAACTCAGTAATAGATACATTGATAAAGTACGAAGATTTGAACATTAAACTTAATATGTGTCAATTACAATTGAGTTATAACTTATACATGTTGTCGTATAATTTAAATTTTTCGATAAATATGTAAACTTCAATAATTTTTACTATTATTGTAGGTATTTAAAACCCACTTAAAAAGTTGATGGGTCAAACACTTACTTATGTTGAAACAAACGTATATCATCATTAAAATAAAATTAAAAAAAAAAAAAAAGGCTTGGCGGGCGGGCGGGCGGGGTCAAGTCTTTTTTATTTTATTATTTAATTTATTTTTTTTCTATTTTCAGCCCACGGACTTCCCGCTTCTCACCATTTTTTTTCCTTACGTAGGAACTCCTTCCGGCGGTTTCTATTCAAATACAAAGAATGAACAAAATGTTCAACGAAACTTTCATCACAATTAATTCCTACCTGTAACCTTCAATCCCTTCTACATATTTTGATCCGTTTCTTCTTTATTTCTACCATGTTTCTGTTGTTTCTTCTCAATTCAAACCCCTTTAGATCCTCCAACCTTGTTCATCACTCCGTTTTCGTCAACAAAGATCTGTTGCTGGATTCTGGATTCTGGTTTCGTTTTTCTCATTCCACACCGCTATTACACTCTTCTCAATTCTCATCCTCATCAATCCTGTATGCTGTTTCTTCTTCTTTCTCTTTCCTTTCTGTTCATCCTTCTTTCATGATTTTAAATCATCGACGTTTTGTTTTTGCTTTTGTGTTTTTTATTTTTTATTTTATTTGTATCATGTTTGTATCTGGAGGTGGAAGGTTTTTGGAAATGGAAGTGGAGGAGTTTGATATTTAGTTATGTGTGGGAGTGATGATTCTAGTGAGAGAATTTCACTTTGACTAACCCTCGTTTTCATGCCGAGGCGTTGATGGTGCTGTTGTTTATGACGTTGAGAAGTTTTGTTTATGTACTCTGCTTGGAGTTTAATTTTATTGGAATGGTATTTGTTGAACTTGCTTAGATTTATTTCCCCATAGATATGGCTGCATTACTTCCTTGTTTTATTTTGCATCAACTCTTTCATTGTGTCGATCGTTTTGCAGGATCTTGAATGCTAAATTTGAGAGGTGCTGAGGGAGTGAGGAAACACTAACTTTACTAGGGACGACTGAAACTGTACGGAAGAGATGGTGACTTCACCGCCCGTTAAAAGGGATGAGGAACATGGCCTTTCTAAACAGACTGATGGAGGAGAGTCTACAGTGGAGATTGAACAGTCCTCATCAGTTAGCGGGGATAGCACCACTCAAGCAAAGGGTCAAGGGCTTGATGAAGTAGTAAAGGATACGAACAACGATTCGAAATGTGAGGCTCAAGAGGAAATAGTGGAGAGGGAGATTGTCCAAAGTGAAGTGCATCACGAGGTGGAAACCAAAGTGGATTTCCAGTCTAAATCTGAAGGTGAAAAGTCGGACCAGATTATTAGAAATGATGATTCTAATGAAAAGCTAGACGATGATAAGAATGTAGAATCTGAATCGTCATCAGATGATTCAGACAATGATGGAGTAGATTCTAAGGCTCAAATTGGATCAAACCAACCACCCGGAGAAGTTATTGGCGAGGAGAAATCTCCTGAGCCAGTTTTTGATGGGACTGAGGTTCCTGGGATTGAAGGTAGTGGGAGTTTATCAAACCGTTCCATGGATAGTGATACAGAGGGCCAAGGTGTTGTTGACAGGGCTTTGGCACTAAAAAACTTTGTTAAAGAAAAGGGCGTTGTTGCAGTGTCTACTGTTTTGCGTCATTTTTCAGGAAAAAAAGATGAAGAAAGTCCGGATACTCCTACTGAAGAAACTAAGGATGATTCCAGTTCCAATAAAGAAAATGAAGCCAAGGAAATACCTGAAAAACCATTGGATAGATCTGCTTGGAATCCGCTCAACTATATTAAGATAACACGTGATCCTGATGCTCAAATCAAAACCGAGCAGGTTGAGGATGTTGCTGGAGACTCAACCTTTGATGTTGTTATAAAAGGCAGAATTGTATTGTACACACGGTTAGGTTGTCAAGAATGCAAAGAGGCTAGACTATTTTTGTTTTGGAAGAGACTTAGATACGTTGAGATCAATATTGATGTTTATCCGAGTAGAAAGTTGGAGCTTGAGAAACTTGCCGGGTCCCCTGCCGTTCCAAGGGTATTTTTTAATACAGTTCTTATTGGAGGTTTGAACGATCTAAAAGAGTTGGATGAGTCTGGCAAGCTTGATGAGAAAATTGAGTATCTGAAAGCTGAAGCACCAACACTTGAAGCCCCTTTACCACCTCTTTCTGGTGAAGATGATGTCTCCAGTAGTGGGACTGTTGATGAATTGGCTATGATTGTTCGAAAAATGAAAGAATCTATTGTTGTCAAGGATCGGTACTGCAAAATGCGACGATTCACCAACTGTTTCCTGGGCTCAGAAGCTGTGGATTTCTTGTCAGAGGATCAATACTTGGAAAGAGAAGAGGTGAGTTGGACGTTTTTCCTTTTTCATATTTTTAGAAAGATGAGACTTCTCATTCAAATAACAAATTTCACTATTTATCTCTCTTAAGTGCACAATGCAGTTAGTTAGGTATCAGGGATGGTAATTTGACCTAGAGAGATCTTTTTAACCTTATGTTGAGTCTTTCCCCAGATAATTGGGATTTAGCCTTTAGGCATTTCTTTAATATGATTATTATTCTTGTGTTATATATTATTTAAACTTTCTACAATGCTTTACAAAACGAAGAAACATATGCCATACGGACTGTTCAATGAAAGCAACTTTTTCTCAGTCTAAACAAATAATTGGGTGTTTACACTTTCGATTTTCATTCTCATTCTTAGTTTTCTCACTGTGGCCCACCATGTTAAATAAATTTTCCTTTTCTCTGTATTTGAATCATGCTAAATTTAAATTGGTTTTTGTTCCAATATTACTAGTTCAGATAAATGGTAGGTATACACTATTAAAGCAATTTGTTTTGAAAACACTTTATCTTGACACTGTAGTGAGGAAGTTTTCCCCTCCCCCACATATTAGGAGGCATGTAGAGATTTTCGTTCCAGTTTTCTTTTTGATTTATTCCTTCCAAAAAGATAGTGCTTTAAAAGTACTAAGCTTTTCCGTTTATTTGTTCGTGGGGCAAAGAATAAAGTGTGGATATTGTTTGTTTTCCTAGTAGCTGTAGCTGTAGAAATGGGGCTTTAAAATACTAAACTTTTTTTAGACACGGTAGCTCTAGTTTTCTTTTCTACAAAAATGTGTTAAGTAACTGCATAACATTACGCTTAATTTTGATGCTTGAGTTCAAGTCTTTAGCTATGCCTCTCTAAATGATCCTTGAGATATCTTCGATTTCTTTTTGGGAAAAAAAAAACAATTATTGTTTTGGTGCAATGATCAGGCTATTGAATTTGGACGAAAGCTCGCAAGCAAACTTTTCTTCCAACATGTTCTCGAGTAAGTTACTCCAGCTTCTCGCCTTCTCCTTTCAGCTTCGATGTTTGCCACCCGTTGCATTTGTCATTAACAATCATGTTTTCAGGGAAAATCTATTTGAAGATGGTAGCCATTTATACCGGTTCTTGGATGATGATCCCATCGTGGCAACTCAATGTCACAACGTTGCAAGAGGTATAATTGAGGTGAAACCAAAGCCGATAACAGATATTGCATCAAGGCTTAGATTTTTATCCTTCGCCATTTTGGAAGCCTATGTATCAGAGGATGGAAAGCATGTAGACTACAGAAGTATTCATGGGAGTGAGGAATTTGCTAGGTAAGTTCATTGACTAAATTGTGAAAGAAGATTGTTCAAGTGTTTTCCTGTCTATACAAGGGTCTTGATTTGACGGCAATATTTGACAGGTATTTGAGAATTGTGGAAGAGCTCCAAAGAGTTGAAGTGCATAATTTGGCACGGGAAGAGAAGATCGCTTTCTTTATTAATCTCTACAATATGATGGCTATCCATGCAATATTGGTATGTGGACATCCTGTTGGAGCAATGGAAAGAAGGAAACTGTTCGGAGACTTCAAATATGTTATTGGAGGGGCCACCTACTCACTTTCAGCTATTCAAAATGGAATTTTGAGGGGCAATCAGAGACCGCCTTACAATCTCATGAAACCATTTGGTGCAAGAGATCAACGTTTTAAAGTGAGAAATCCCCCTTCTGATCTCTAGGACTAATTTTATGATTTAATGGAACAAGATTACATGTCAAATTGGTAAAAAGATATTTGTTTTATTAAATGTGTTGATTATCCATGAAAGTCTTAAGCTGCCTGTGATGTTCGTTAATCTTTTTTAAGGTTTTGAGACCACACCCTTTTAATGCATACAAGTTTTAACTCAAGTACAGTCATCTGATTCTTTTGTGATAGTTGATCATAAGCTCAAAATGAGTAATTCTTGCTTTCTGTCAGTTTCTCTTCCTGTTTAATTACAAGTGGGGCAACTTCTTTAGGTCTCGTATGAATCTCTTCTGGAGTCCGAGTTTTTGTCGTCCGTCTAATTTTACTTTTTTTTTTTATTTTATAGGTTTCTCTTCCGTATGTGGAGCCTTTAATTCATTTTGCACTAGTTTGTGGTACTCGATCTGGGCCTGCCCTTCGATGCTATTCTCCAGGCAATATAGATCATGAGTTGATGGAAGCAGCACGAAGTTTCTTGAGAGAAGGAGGACTTGTCATGGATTTGAATAACAATGCTGCATCAGTTAATATGATTCTTAAGTGGTAAGATGAAACAGTTCCACAGAAACCTTCTGTTTTGTATCGAACATCGATTAGTATTTTAGTTTCATTCTTTCCTCATTAAATTTTTATTTAGAGCCCTACTTTGTGGTAGACTTGCTCCCTTCCCTTAGTTAGACAGACACATTCACCATTTCATAGTTAAAATTTTGAAAATTTCAATTTGGTTCATTTGTCTTGGAAGGACTCTCTTGTAAATTTGTATGTGTATTATCCTGAGGCCTTATGTCCAAAACTTTTGGATGGAAATGTTTGTGATGTGATAGAAAAATCTAAAGAGGTCAAGGGTTGAATCTATTAGATTATTTATATCACTTAACAAGAAATTAGACCATTTAAACAAAAAACTTGGAAACTTTTGAAAGATGATTTGAATCCCATTTTATAGTGTTTTCTTATTTATCTCTGAGTTTAAGAATCAATCATAGGTAGAGGTGGAAGTGGAACATACTTAAAACACCATATCATAGACATTTTACTTTTTTTTTTTTTCTTTTTGGATATACGTGAGTGCCGAGCCAACTTACACACACCTCAACTAATCTCATAAGACAATCCACATGGCCCTACAACATTTGAGTTTCAAAAGAACTCTTAGGATAATAAATCTTAGGCATATATATGGCTACCATGGATTGAACTCATGATGTCTTAGCCCTTTATCGTATCACAAACATTTTATAGCTATTTCAGATATTGATCAGCATGCTAAACAAGTTTGTTCACATCCCTTGTTGTGCAGGTTTAGCATGGACTTCGGTAAGAACGAGCAAGAAGTCATGAAGCATGCTTCAAACTACTTGAAACCAGATGATTCTCAAGCATTGCTTGAATTACTTGCCAGTTCCCAATTGAAGGTATTATATCAACCATATGATTGGGGTTTGAACTGTTAACATTGCTGGCAAAAATGCTGCTCTGCTTTTGTCAAACAAACAAACCTAAAGGTATGAATATTGGAAGAAAGTATTGGCAAAAGGCACATGAGACGGTGTAGGGAAGCCAAAATAGTGCGCTTCTATAAGGTAAAAGTAGAAGAAATTAAGTGCATCAGAGTGTTTTAAAGCCAACTTATTTCCTTTTGAGTACCTTGAAAGCCATCTATATTGGAGTTTTTTTCTCCTTAATGGTTTACTATGTAATTGTGCGTCCGATTGTAGTGTGTGTGCATATTGTATTGAAAGAAGTATGATACGCCCAATATACAAAAGTATTGCCTGTTTCTTGATCACTCTTAAAAGTTATAGTTTGTTTGAAAAACTAGTTTTAAATCAGTTTTAGTTATATTTATGTGAAAGATTGAATGGTTGGAAGATATATATATACTATTTTGGTCAATGTATTTTTTATTTATTTTGAGACGTACTTTCAACTAGTTTCTGTCCTTTGCATTTTAGTTCTTTGAAGGAAAAATGAAAGTGGTAAATAAATGGGACTAAAGTGAACAAACATATTTAGATCTACTAATATTTTAAACATTCAGGAAACCAAAGTAAAAGTACAAAGCTATATTAATATTTTAAACGCGTTTAGTATCTTTCTAGGCTAAATTATAAAAAATACCCCTCGATTTTGCATTTTGTGTCTAAAATACTTCTAAACTTTCAACTTTGTCCTCAAACTTTCAAAAAGAGTTCAAAATACTCTTACCGTTAGTTTTTTAAAGAAATCATTGAAGTTTTGTTTAAAAAATACCCTTGAATTATTGAAAAGTTTCAAAAACACCTTTGAACTAAAAAAAAGGGGTTAAAAAGTTACTCTCATAATTAGTATCTGAACTGCAATCGTTAATATCTCGTTGCAAAAATAATTCATATCTATATTGTTAGTATAGCAATAAATTCATTTGAAGTTTTCTTTGAGATAAAAAAGTCACATACTAGAAGTCAACAAACGATCCACGCTATGGTCCATGCTATCTAAACCCCATTTGACAAAATAACAAATTATAGTTGGTGTTTTCTAAATCCAGAAAATCTTGCACAAGAAACCTGAGGCTAAAAGGAATTACACTGTCAATAACTTTCTCAAGAGATGGGATAGTAAAAACAAGTTTTTTATTAGAAAGAAGCCCAACTTTTTCAATGCATTGCAAATAATTTAGAACTGAACCAAAGGACAATCCAGCGCATTATTCATCATAATACAATTGTAAATCCTTACAGTGCGAGCATTTTCTCCAACAGAGCCTGCAGTTCTTCCATCCCCACACCTTTACTGGACTACACGAACAAAGCCGAGATAGCAGGTTCCTTTAGCAGGGCCAGTTATTTTGAAAGCCTGACTTGAGTTGCACAGCAGGCAGACATGCTCGCATCATATCTTCATTATGGCACTGAACTTGTTTAAATACTCACACCGTCTTCTCAAGAACTATACACCAGTTTGATTTGTCGTAAAAACGATCGACCACTACAGCATTGTCCATACCAGAAATCAACCTGCAAATGTGCCCAAGATGAACGGGCAGGTAAAAGAACAAATTATTACGTAGAAATGTATTTGTATATGAAGGGGATAAAGAAATTGAAAAAGAATTTGTCTTGAATTACGATATAATGAGTTTCCTAATTCTACAGAGTTGGCATCTTAAGTCAAATGATGGAATGATAAGGAAATTGCGAATGATCCCGGTTACCAGTTATAACCTCATCACATAGTAATGGAACTTAAACTAGTAACAAGGCACTGCTCCAGGAACAAATTAATATATGCCACTAATACCCCAAATTAGACATCAAAAGAAGATTAAGCTTAATTTTAGGTCCCTTCACTAAAATGGACTATGAGTAATCAACTGGACCAGCATCAACTACCATGTGCAAAACCAAACTTTACTGCTACTGGTACTTCTTGCAACATTGTTAGCTAGCACATTACAATTTTTTTTTTTTTTTTGCAGGCATTAAAATAATGTCTACATCATCCCCTTCTTGTCAAATTTTAATCCAGCTAGTTTTCTGCCAAAAATATATGGCTTATGTAATGCAGAGTATCAGAGGAAGGGAATAAGGGACAGTTGAACCCACTAGATCTAGAACAGCATAGTCACATCTGAAATGAAATGAATTCAAAAGACTCACTCACACGCAATGATCAAAAGGAGACCAGAAAAACAAATCATACAATAGAGATAAGGGAGAGGAATACCCTTCAAGTTCGCCTTCGCTGAAAACATGATAGTATCTGTTATACACAACAGCTGCTTTCTTATCATCTTTTTTCGCCAAACCACTAGCAAGAGCACTGGCAGACGTGCCACTGACTTCCGCACGATGATAAGGTAAGTGCCATGGGACAAAATACTCTTGTTGGGTCTTCAATAAGTTTTCATGGTTGCAATTCGCCAAATCATTTTCACTTTGAGAGGGTAGAGGTTTATTTTCTGGTATGCTTCCAGTAAAGTTTTCCTTAGAATCCCTTAGACAAATACCCGAGTTATTTTCATTCATTTCAGGAATGCTTTCAAGTGCCATTGATGATGGACTACGAACACGTGGACTACCAGGTCCAACCCACTCTTCAACATACTTCTCTGAAAGTGGCATCCATTTCGTCAATAAAGATTTGTCCTCTTGTTCAACAGCCCAGACTGTTATTAAAACCAGGCCACCTTTTTTGACAACGCGTAATAATTCTTCAATTGCTTTCTTCCTCCTGTTCTCAGTACTTAGATGATGTAATACAGCTATAGAGATGGCTGCATCACCAAAACCAGTTCTGTAAGGAAGATTTACAGCATCAGCCACCAAAACTTCATGGCCCCGTTCATTACATATTTTGATAAGTTGGGCACTAATATCACATCCAATAAAAAAGCAGTTGGAATTATAACCCAAGTACTTTCCATTACCACAGCCAGCATCCAGGACGAGAGACCCTAGAGGTAATGAAGATAAGAATGATGCAACTTTTGGCCACTTTGCAAATCGAGTGGAACTAAAGTGGGGTGCAATGGCATCATAAACACGATGCACATACTTCTTTTCAATTTCAGGGGTGCACTGCACGTTTGATGCTGAACATCCCTGAAGAGCACAAGACAGTTGTGCATGTGTTTCATCATTCAACGGATGAGGATCTGCATTAGAA
Source organism: Cucumis cinereus (assembly GCA_037974625.1). NCBI lineage: Eukaryota > Viridiplantae > Streptophyta > Magnoliopsida > Cucurbitales > Cucurbitaceae > Cucumis > Cucumis cinereus. The sequence continues at coordinate 626,039 of JBBPDJ010000014.1, forward strand.
CCACCTTTGACTTTAATCTCTTTCATAGCACTGTTAAGTCTAAAATGATGGCCGCTACCACTTAAAACAGAGGATAAACCAAAGATCTTGCAACTATGACAGAAGCGTTTGCTCACTCTTGAAGCACGATCAAAAGATTGAAGCATAAAAGTTCAGTTAGGTGTACCCTGCAAGAAACCAAGGCTCTATAAGGTCTAAAATTATAGCAGTTCTATAACTATCTAGAAGACAATTATAAATATACATATACACCAACATTTCTTTATAAGAACAAACATGTATATAAGAAAACACGATAAGCTTAGTTAGAATCCAAGGCTGCAAAGAGCAGGTTGAAAGAACATCCCCCGAGCCACAAAATGGGTGATTATAAGAAGCACCCCAATATATATTAATCAAGATAATCGTTTTTGTAAGTCCAATACTAGGCTCTCCAACTAGAGGTTGTGTATAATACAGCAATTAAAAGATCCAAAAGTTCATGTGTTTCACTTCTGCAAACATCCATCTTCCTACCTAATACAATTGTTTGATTAAGTTAAATTTGTTTTCATCCCAATCAAATACAAAAAATAATAATAATAACCTTTGTGATTTTTCTTTCATTTTCCAATTTTCAATTTCCATTTAAAAATGTGCTGAAACAAGTCATCACAAATCTTTTCATTTCATCTTAAACAATGACAAGGTAAACAAACTGTAAACACAGTTAATTGTATTCAATTAAGTTGTTGCACGGGCTCAATGACTGCCATTCAAATTGCAACACTACACACTAGAGGCCTGAAACCTCAGTTATTTTCTCCAGCAACTCCTTTCAGTGGCTTAATTTGAGACATTGCAAATTCCCTGCAACTCTTTCGAAAGTTATTTTGAAATTCAGTTCTTAAGACAATACATCCTCTTTTTTGGGATTCTTTTACTCCACGAATCCATGCTCTGATAGGTTACAGAACAATAGCCAAACATCAAGTCCTGTCATTGACTTAATAGATTGTTTATTCATTCACTCTTAATATACATCAAGGATTCTGGGTCTTCTCAGTTCCTTCAATTTTACCGAATAGCTCCCTCTAAAATAATGGATTTGATTCTTTTAATTATAGCAAGGTCTTTATCCAGAAGGAAAGCCAATCTCATTTAGACAGGTCTAGCCAAAATATGGACAAATAGAAATAGTAGACATCGGAGGATTGGGAAAAGGACAAGGCAATAATGAAATGGGTTAGCATTAATGTAGCAACTTGGCCGTATTATCATAGCAAAGATCATCATATTCATCATTGAATCTTCACAGATTTGAAAGGGGGCCAAGAGGGGGGGGGGGGGGGAGGGGAGGAAACAAAACCCATTATCCAAAAACGAGGTAAGAACGAGAAACACCCAAGCAATTGAAATGTAAGAAACTAACAAAGAACACCAGTATGAAAGTAGATAAAACATGGTGCATATAACAAAATCCAAAGCATGATTTAAATAGATCTAGAAAGCGAGAAACTCACGATAACTCAAGTACAGCATGGCGGCATGATTGAGCTCAAAGACTAGAGAGAAAAAAAGAAATGGAAGGTTGAGATTGTGGAATCTAGTTCGTGATTGGAAAACAGAGAAGAAAGAAGAAGAGAAGATCGAGGCACAAATCTCGCAATGGGAGCTTCTTCAAGTGGTTGGTTGGTTGGTTGGTGGTCTTCGTCGTCAAGTGAAGAGGATGAAGTGCCCTAGTTTCACTCTACATTCATTTAGCAGAGTTGTCAAAACCTAATTAATTATTTCCTTAAATTATAACTTTAATCTTTAAATTTTAATTAATTTCTTATAAATCTTTTTATTTATATATACACACACATACAAATAAACAATCAAATTAAGGACATTACAATCGTAACGGTGAATTCTCTTTCAAAAGTGTGTATAAATTTTTTGTAGATTTGTCTAATCATTTCTCTTGCTCACGAGCTGATAAAGAGAAAAAATGGTGAAATTTTTTTCTAGAGTCTCAGTATTCCTTCAAAGATAAAATTGGGTCTCTAGAAACATAATGATGTCCATATTTAGTGTGAAATTTGTGAAAAAATAGAAGAAAACTACCGAGCATACTTGTTTTTTATGTAAGCGTGCAAAGCAACTTTGGAAACTATTGTTGTCGTCAAATAGTCTTTTGTTGGAGGATGGTATGTCGAGTTCAGAGATGCTTTTGCTCGCTTTTTAGTTGTTGCCGGCCATGGAGTTGAGTATATTTAGTGTGGGTCGTTGGGCCCTTTGAAACGATCGGAACAACGCTAGACTTAAGTACCCGATTTAGGCAGTTGAGAATAAGGCTGAGTGGATTTGGAAATAAGAAAGTGAGTATCGAATTGAGCAATCGACCGTTAAGGATGAGATTCATTGTACGAATTTGGGGGTTGGGCATCGAAGAGACTCTGGTCTTAGAGCTAGGTTTTGGAGTGCGTCGATTTATGGTATTTTGAAGCTTAATACTGATGCATCTTGATGTTTTGAGACAAACAAAAATGGGCTTGAAGGTCTTTTAAAAGATTCGAATGGTTAGATGGTGTTGGCAAAAGACTTGGATGTGTTTTCTACCGAAGGACTTGCTCTTCTCATCGGATTAAAATTAGACGCTTCTCATAGTTTTCGTAATGTGTGTGTTAAATCTAATTCGCAGCTACTAGACAATAGTCTCACCAACAATCTTCTCTCCAAATCTTTGTCTGGGATCATTTTGGAGGAGATTAATTAGTGACTTGAAGGTGTCCAATTTAAAGGAATCAGGTTTATCCTTGCTATTGTAATTCAACTGCTCATTATTTAGCAAGTAAGGGATTATCCAATGTGAATGGAGGTTTTTGGGTTGATTTAGTTGCATTTTGGCTTACTCTTTATATTTCGAGAAAAGCCCAAGGATGTACCCATTCAATTTTTGTTCCTCATTAATGAATGTTTTTCATATTCTAAAAAAACAATCAAATTAAAGGCATGAAACGAAACAAGGGAAATGGAGAATGGAAGAGACACGTTCACCCAAAGTCTTCGTGGCAAGAGTATATTTCAAAACGTTTGGGGACCATTTGGGGCAATGACTATATAAGACTATAATAACCATCTACATATTATTTAAAAATCATCAATTATCTACAGTAAACATTATGCCAAAACTCTCACAAACTTTCCAATTTGCTACAATATTTACTTTTTTGCTACCGTTTTTACTATTTGACATTCAAATAATGTCTCACACTATTTCAAAACTCCCACTCAGTAAATCTCACTTTAGCTAGACCCAACAAATTGATCGTAAAGATAGTTGGATTAAGTTGTCGGTTAGTAATAATTTGGAAACAAAATGTTTTGATCAATTAATAGACAAAAAATGAAACATAATGCCAATAATGTCTATTGACTCTAAGTTGCAACTACATAGTACAATTCAATTTCATATCAATGTTTCATGAATTGGTTTGACGTGACTTTTGGATCTTTTCTTTCCTTCCTTTTAAATAATATGTGGCTTGGATTAATTAATCGAACCTTTTTCTTCGGATCAATTAATCGAACTTTTTTCTTATTATTAAATTGTTTTGTTTGAGGGCACCTTAAAAAAGAGAAATGTTAAATTAGGGTTTAGTATCCAAAATTTAAGTTTATGTTTCGTTGGTCTCTCAATTTCTAAAAGTTTTTTTTATATTCCTAGTTTTTAATATGCAGTATCTAATAATTCTCTAAATATTGTATTTTGTGTTAATAGATATATGAACAATTTAAAAATTTTAAATTTAACGTATCAGTTAGGTATAAATTTTAACTATGTTTAATGGACCTAAACTTTCAACTTCGAGTCTAGTTTATTTATGAATTTTAAGGAAAAAATATCAAAAATTAAATACTATGTATCCAAATTTAAAAGTTTAGGATCAAATAAACATAAATTTCAAAACTTTAAAACTAATAATTTGTAATTTAACCCAATAAAAAATATTATAGGCATTCACTTTTTTTTTTTATTATTATACTATATCTATGCACTCCATACTATATCTAGGGTACGTGGTCTTGTGCGGTAGATGCTCTTACAAGATTTTTCAATGAAGTACAAAGTTTGATTGAATTTGTCATTTTAGTGCAGATAATTATCTACGATAAAAGGTTATGAGAGTAGCATGATATGTTGTGTCATATTCAATATTCGGGGAGCATAACCTTCGAGTACATGGGGCTACTTTTCGTGCTCTCCCAATGCTATTTGTTGGGTTGTTGGAGAATCATGTATGTTCTTTCTTTATCTTTTAGAATAAGATCTTTATAAAAACTAACCAAAGTTCAAATACAAAAATATCTCTTCACAAGTACGGGAGAATCAAACTGGTAAACCAAAAGAATCCCGAATCAACGTCTTCAAAGAGAAAAGAAGAGAGATTTGAGAGCGTTTTTTTAGATTAATGACCTTAATTGGGTTCTTTCCATTGTGTTTTTTTTTTCCCATTAAGTGTGTTTTGAAGATCTTTTGAATGAGTTTATTTACACTGCTCTTATATTATGTTATAACACTTGTGATTTGTTGTGGTATCTTAAATATTTTACCATTTAAAAATATTTAATTTTGGTTCTACGACTTTGTGTAAGAATTATCTCCATTGTTATTGTTTTTTTTATTATTATTGCAGTTAAAAAAATGTCAACTCACAATCTGTATCCATACACATTTCGTTCTAGATAATATTTTTATTGGTTGAGTTCTGCTTATTTTGATAAATTTTAATTTTAACATGTTTTATGTTGACGAGTGAACATTGGTCTAATCATATACTTTTTTAATAATTTTCTTTTTTATTTGTGTTAATTTAATTTCTATACGTTAGATTATCAATCCAAATAAACAAATATTAATCGAATCAAACGACTTTTAGTTCAAATAAATATGCGTAGATACCACAATTTGAAAACCTTTAGTATTTTGGTCAACTTAAATAGTTGACTAATAATAAAGTTAATATAGTTGACTTATAGTAAAGTTAATATAGTAGTAAAGTTTTGCCACAATACTTTTTTTATATTTCATATATATATACACACACACGTGTGTGAGATAAAAATCATTATAATTGACTTATAATAAAGTTAATGTAGCCACCTATGTCAAGCCTAATTTTTTATTTTAATGCTAATTTTAAAAAATACAACAAAAATTTTATTACTTTGATGTTAATTTTCAAAAATAAAAGAGAATGGTAATAAAAATTAAATAAAACTTTTATTAATCAACATTTAAATGTTTGTTTTAAAAAAAAAATTTAAAAATGGTGAAATAAAATGTTTTATGGAGGCAAAATAAAATTTGAACGGTGAGATCTTTTATTTATGAAAAAATCAATTTAATAAATTTTGGTAAAAATCAATCACACGTTATTGTTTTTTAAAAAATTCAATCACACTGTATTTTGGTTAAATTTAATCAATTACATAATCAATCATATTTAATTTAATTTTTTCTTTTTAAATGTAATTTGGTTGATTCATTTTCCGATAGAAAGAACTTTGAATTCTCTATAAATTGAGTTTTTTAGAGCCACAAAAAAAAAGTAGCATAGAAAAAGAGAGATTCTTAAAAAAAAAAAAACCATAGAGATATATAAAAAAGAAGTGAGTTTTCTACACATCCACACGCCGCAAAGAGAGTTACAATGAGATTCATAAGAGGTTAGTCAAAATCCAAAAATCCATAATCAAAAGAGGTCTAAGCTTCGTTGGAGGTTGCACTTCGGTAGAACATTTATCCAAAGGAACTACACCTTAAACAACGAACATATATATATATTTTTTAAAAAAAGTAAATTTATGTTATTATTTCTAATACGTCATTATTATGTTATAAATTTATTAATCTTTATTAATATTTTTTAAAAAAATTCTTTATTAGAAGGTTATTCTTGTGACGGATTTTGAGAAATTGTACTAATTTATCACTTTTTTGAGTTGAGGAACAATTTTTCCTCAGTTATAATATAGTCCAAAATGATAGATTTTATTCTACTTATTTTATGAAATCATTGCTTCAAATATGGGAGTGATGGGCCGTAAAGTAAGACATTTTATTTTTTTAAAAACAAATTAAACAGTACTTTCAATTCAATATTTGAAATTTGGTCACCGTTTTTCTAAATGAGTGTTATGGTGCTAACACATTTCTTGTACACAAATGACTCTCGAACTAAACTCTAGTTTTTGCAGACCAATTTAATTTTTTTATTAAAAATTCTTTATTTTATTTCGGTGTTCAATCACACCGTAAAAAGGATAATTTTATTTTATATCACGGTGTCCAATCACAACGTAAAAAGGATTGGTGACGACTGCTTTTGTTGTTCTTTAGAATTAAACTTTTTTTAGGACATTGGCTGCTCCACGTCGTCTCGAGCACATGGCGACATTACATTTGAGAGTTTGAAAAAAAATTAATTATAAAAAAAGCCATAAACATCAAGATTTTAAAATCAAATATAAATTCAATATGTGCAAATCATTTAATCCTTATACTCCATAGAAAAAATCAAAAATAGAAAGAAAAAAAACCAACCATTTTTTTATAATATTTTGATAAAAAGAAATAAGGGGAAATTATCAAATAAGGGAAAATTATCAACAAAAAAAAATTATAAAATATTTACACTTTATAGAAAAATCAAGTGTAATTGATTTTTGTTTTTAATGGTATTTTTCTATAAAGTGTAAATAATTTATTTTTTTCTATGAAGTGTAAATAGTTTTTTTTTTTCTATATTTGAAAAAATCCAAAAATAAAAAGCAAAAAACGGTAAATCTTTTGAATTGATTAATGTGGTGGTTGATAAAAGAATTGACTTGAAAATTAAAAAATAAATCTAAAATGATTAAAAAAAACAAAAAGAATTAAGATATTAAAATCAAAGGCAATTATAAATGATGTAATTTCTACATGCCTTATACGTGTCTCCAAAGTTTATAATATAACTCAATTCCGCACAAGAAATCATTGTAATTTAACTTCTAAAATATATTTAATACAAATATATTAAAGGGTAAAAAAAAAATAGAAAAAATACATGTTTGAGACAATTTGCCTACACTATAAATTAAAATTTTGAATCGATTAATTTAGAAAATTTAATAATTTAATAAAGAACGGAAAAAACAATACTTTTATTTAATATAGATCACCTGATTTTATTAACCTAATTTTTTTTAAGAGTGTCAGCATAAACTTTCGAAACCATACGTAAACTAAACTTTTTTTCAGGTATATATAAATTCAACTTTTATTATTTTGTATTTGGGATTATTTATATCCTCAAAACTGCTTATGCGTGAGTGTGGTAGGATAATAAAATTTAAAATTTTGGTAGGTAACAATGGAATAACATACAAAATTATATTAAATGGCAAATAAATATATAAATACACTTTTCAGTTTAAGGATTATATAAATATTTTACTAATTATAATTACAAGGGTCAATTTCTTTTTTCAATTATTTAAACTGAAATTACATGTTTTCTCCTATGAATTTTTGATATATCTATAACTACTGTTCAATTTCGTTTTAAAAGAATCTGTTTTTTTAAAGAGGAAACAAAGTCGTTACTGGAATATAAAATTAGAAAAGCAGATACCTTCAATGCAGTTCTATAAAATGAAAAACATGTTAACAAATTTAAAGAGATAAATAGAGATCTATCAACAAAGTGGAAGTTTTATCAAATAAAAAACAATAAAGATAAACGAATGACGGATGTTTCATGTTACGACAAAAAGGATAAAAAAAAAAAAATATTATAATGAAAGATATAAAAATAAGAAGAAAAAAGAATACCATAGAAAAATTGTGAGCATAATTTAGTCTAAATTTTAGATTCAAAATTTAATTCAAATTAATCTTAAATTGAATCTCGACATTATTTGATAAATTGAGATTTTTAAAAATATTTGTTATGCATTAATGGTCTCAAATATAGATATAAGTCATTTAAGCATTCAAAATTTAATTCAATTTAATATTAAATCATTTAACAAATTATTATTTTTTAATTGTCTCAACTTAGAGTAGATAATAATAAAAAATTCTTAAAAAAAAAACATTTAACTTTAAATTTGTAAGAGATAATGTGATTTTTTTCATTAGCAAATCATAAACGAGCAGATGGGAAAACAAATGTTTCTTCCCCCTCTTAGATAGTATCGTAGTTTTTTCCACTTTTTAATATTTATAAACGCACATCCATTCAATTATGGGTTATAATTAATTTTAATATTTTTAAATGTTTTTGTATTTTTTTTTCTCTTTTCATAAACTTTTGAAATAAAGTTTGAAATGAAATAACTTTGCAAATGATAAGATATTTAGAGTTTTGGTTGATATAAAAATATAATATAATATATTAGAAAATAACCAAATCGTATATATATATTTTTTCAAATGCAAAATAGAAAAATATTTTTGTTTTAAATTAAAGTTTGGAAATAGGAGGTCAAAATTCATACACGTAAAAATTTAGAAAAAAAATTAAAAATTAAAAATTAAAAATTAAAATCAACTTTTTATTCCTACTTTTTTTACATCGCGTATAAAGGGTTGCCAAACATTCAATTTCCCTTTTTGCTCCTTAATAATGGTTAGAAGGTTATCTTACGTAATTTCACATTAAATAATTTTTCTCGAGCATCATTGTAATTTATTTTTTAAGAAAAAAAAATCAAATTTGGATACCATTTTAAGAAAATTAAAAAAAGATGCACATTTTATTCCAATTCTTTTAGCATCACGTATAAAAGAATAATAATAATAATAAAAAGAATCAAAATTTATCTCCAACAATCTATAAACATCTCATGCTATATCATGTTAATATATAAAATTATAATAAAATTCATCAAATTCTCTATAAAATTTAAGATTTATGTTTTTGCATAAAAAATAATTTTGTTATGAAATTAGGAAGAATAGTTGCAAATATGCAAATGATAAGTTTTTAATATTTTGTTTAAATTAAAGTTTAAAACTTGAAGATTATCCAAATCAAAATAATAAAAAAAACATTTATTTCAGACTAAAAGAAAATAGTTTGGAATTTAAAGATATCCAAAAAAAAAACGTTTTTAAGGAAGATATAGTGATGGTAATAGTAGTAATAATAACGATAATCATTTATTAGACTAATAATAATATTGTTTAAAGTTTGAATTGAATAGAATAAATTGTGAATATTTTGTGATTATCCCAATTAATATAGGGGTTTTCTCAAAAATTTCAAAAAAAAAAATTATTTACACTTTCTAGAAAAAATTATTAAAAGACAAAAATTTATTACACTTGATATTTCTATGGAAGGAAAATATTTTGTTTTATTTTTCTATTTTTGACAATCTTAAAAAAAACAAATTATTTACCCTTCATAGAAAAAAATTATTAAAAGATAAAAATTCATTACATTTAAATTTTTTTTTTATGAAACTTAATTTTTTTTTTTTTTGACAATTTTCCTAAACTAAAACCATTTAGGGTTTTAAACGACAATAAATAAAACACATTATGTTCTTTAGTTTTTTAAAAGTGCAAAATATATATATATAAAACACCATAAACCCTAAATGGTGTATATGTATATATGTATATATGTATATATATATATATATATGCATATATATATATATGTATATTTATATATGTATATATGTATATTTATATATGTATATATGTATATTTATTTATTTATTGTTCAACTACCATTTTTCTTATACTTTGAAATTTGTTCAATTTTAATTTTTACAACTTTTTTAGGATTACAATTTTTAAAGACATTCTTAAGGAAGAAAGAATGTGACACCCCCAAATTTAGATAATTTATATTTACTCAGCTTGAATCATTTGGGGTTATGTTTTCATTTTTTAAAGACTAAATTGAATTATTTTGAAAATATAATTCCATTTAAAATTAATTGTGATTAAAGATTTGGACATTTGAAATTAATTGGAAGTTCAAAATTTGTATTCATCTCTACTGTATCAAAATGAGCTAAAATGGAAGAATTTTTCACTTTTCTCCTTGCCTCTATTTTTTAAATGTCCATTTTACCCCTACACTCACACCTTTCGGGTGTAAATATGTTTCTTACATTCAATCCTAATCACCTTTAATTTCCTTTAATTTTAAGTTCTTTCATTTTGGAATCTTTGGAGAAAAAACTACCTTTCTAAAGGATCAATCACGAATCAAATCATTTTCAACGAAACACGTTTTTGATAAATCTACAAAATGGGCTATATTAATAATCAAGTAATCACCTATTTTTGCATTTGTTTTCTTTTATAGTGCAAACCACATATGTTTATAACATTTTCATTATCAAAATTTCTCTCTTTGCAACTCTATTGTACAGAGGTTTTAATTATGGATGGCACCCGACTTATAGATGCTGGGATTGAAATTTCTTACTACTTTTCTTCTTCCTTCTTACTCTTTCAATGGTAAAAAGGTGAGGATTAGAAAATTAGAGGAACTAACCAGAAGAAATGAGAATGCAACACAATCACGGTCTAGAACGAAAGAAGTCTATTTTCTCAGGTAAACTAATTGTCAACGAGCTATTGGTAACCCTTCCTACACTTTGTTTCCACTGTTTCTTATGTTTATTGAGTTCAATTGCATGTAAAGTCATTGTTATTCTAATTATATATTTATATCTACCAATTAGATTTATATCTAGGAATGAAAATCTACTTTATATATATAAATTTTTAAATTATTTTCTTCCAAATCAAAGATATTGAAATGCTAAAAAAACCCGAACAAATAAGAAAAATAGATGTATGAACAAGATAATTAGATAAAAAAATTGAGGTATGAAGGGAGTAGTTAGAAAATATTTAGAGAGATTATTAATATTAATTTAAATTTCTCCTATTTGTTATTGACATGATAAATTTATGGCATCAACTAATATAAGTTATGTTACTTCACTTTTTTTTTCTCTTTTCTTTAATTAATAAAATAAAATAATTTTACGATTATTTTGTAATGCAAGGAATATTTCTCCTATTTTATTTATTTATTTATTTATTCTTTTTACGATTTGTGAATTAGAGATTACAAGATAAATGCCTTTTTTTTAAAGAAAAAACAGTGAATAACCAATAATTCTCTCTTTAAAAATAAGGTTAAAAGAATTATATAAAAGTGCGCCTTTAATTTGTTTTTTTCCAAGTCACTGCCTTTGAAAAACTATGAAAAAAAAATTACTCCATTAAATAATAATTAAGATATATTATTACGTCATTCTCATATTAGTTTAATTTCACTAATTTTATTCGCATCATATATTAATTTTATTAATCCATATATTTTTATATATTTATCTTTTTACAGTTATATTTCAATAAGTATTCCATCAAAAGAAAAATCCTTTAAAAATTTTCTACAAAAACATCTCATGTTTTATTGCAAATTACCTTGAAACAAGAAAAATATATAGTTTTTTACACTATTTTTAAAATACTTCATTTTATGTCAAATATTTAATAATTAAACTCAATGAAAGTTGAATTAAACTTTCGCGTTAAAAAACAATTAAACTTATCATTTAAAGTTTAATATACAAATTTATGTCAAAGAAAAAAGTTGAAGCCCCATGCATCACACGAGTCTTCGAGTAGCATAAATAAAACATGTGATTATATATATATATATATATATATAAAGTATTTAGACTAAAATAAGACAATTAAAAGTAAAAAGACTTAAACCGAACCAACTACAAAATATAATAATTTTAACTTAATTTTTTTATTAAAAAAAAAAATAGAGACTTTTCCAAGTCTACAAATTTTAAAAAGCCAATAATGAAGTGATGTGAACAGCTTGGAAATTTGATTAAATGGATTTTGAATGATTATTCTTGATGTGGAAATTACGTTCATCTATTATTCTCAATTTCTTTTTTTTTTTTTTTTTGTAAATTTTCCATGATGCATCGAATGTATCCTATAAACTATTTTTTATTTTAATTATATTTTCTTATTTTATTTTTTCCACTGGATCCAATAAACCATTAATTTCTTGTCGGTTTCAACGAAATTTAATTTAAATTACGACCTCAATTTCTTTAATATATATTTTTATAATATTAATAATTATGTTGTGAAACGAATAGTAGTTAATATATAACTATTTTTAACAATATATATCATTATTATTTTTCTTTCTTTTGACAATTAGTCTATTGACATCTTATCAAATTATGAATTTTGGAGAAAACTTATTTTATTTTTTTAATAAATATCATATATATGCGAATGTGAACTTAACAGTAATTGATATATATTATTGGAGGTTTAAGTCCAATATTCATTTGAAGGAGATTCCATCGTATTTTTGTTTAAATTGTATTAAAAGTCAATGCTTTTGTACTATAAAACTAGAACGTGTAAATTTGTATAGAAAAAGAATAAATTATATAAAAATAAATAATGAGGCTGCTGCCCTAATGGATGGAATGGCTTCATGTCTTTTTTCTTTAGTTTTCAAACCAAATACAATCACTACTACTTTGGAAAGAGAAATGTACTAAAAATAATATTGGATAATATTATGGGATATTTTTAAATATAGCAAAACGAACCAAAATATTTACAAAATATAGCGAAATTTTATATTTTATTAATGATTGACACTGATAGACATGATATATTTTGTAATTTTGATAGAATCTGAAATTTTGCTATATTTTGTAAATATTTTCAACAGTTTTATCATTTACGATGATTTTTATAATATTATCGTATAAGCAAGTTACTTGATGAAATATTAATTCATACTTTTTTTAAGAATAATTCTTAGCCAACCTAATGTGAAAGAAGACATATATAATATTAATTGAAATATTCAATTCCCTTAATGAAATGACCAATCTCACCACAATCAAATTATTGTTATTTATTTGAATTTTGACTAAAATATTTATTTTATTATGAAATAATAGGATAGAGCTTTTTCATTGATTAATTAACATGTATATATACATAATACTTTAAAGTTAAATTTTGAATTCTTACATGCTATGTTCACATTGACCCAAAAAAATGTAGAATTAATAGGATTTTTTTAATCACTTACAAACTTTCTAGTAATTTTACAAAAGTCTTTAAAATGGAAAGCATTTATACTTAAATTTTCTGTCGGTTAACAAATTTGTAATTTCGTGGAACCTTAACAAGAAAATTAAGTTCACCTACCAAGAACCAACAAGGAAAATTAAGTTCGTTTATCCAACCGAACAAATCCTGTCACTCTCTCCTAGTAAGAGAAAAATTTCTCATTTTATTTAATTATTTAATTAGCTTTAAACTTCTATTATCATGAATATATATATATGTGTGTGTGTGTATCACTTTATAGGTCAAATTGTATTTGAAGAAAACATAAACAGCTAAAAATTTGGCATTGAAAATAAGAAGAAGCAAGCAAAATGTTGAGGCAAATGTTGGATTATGCTTTCCAAGTTTCATCATGCATTTCCTTGCAACCAAAAACCAAGCTTCATGTTGAGAGGTATCATTCATTTCTAACACGAACTTCCAGTGTTTTGATCGTTGAACTTTTACGTTTTAATGTTTTTTATCTTTTATCCGACCACCATCCAATCAAATTTTTTAACTTCAATCTCCGTGCTATCCTCAAATGTGTGAGTTGTGAGGTACATTGAAACTTGAATGTACAATATTGACGTGATTTTTTATTGTAAATTCAAAACGTTCAATTTTAATATCATTATGTATCATTGTATTTAATAGTGTCTTTAGCTAAAATATAAGATATTGATTCAACTCATTTTAATTGCTTATTTAATGCAGTTTGAAGAGCGTGAAGGAGAACAAAACTGGTAAGATATAACAAACTCTGTTCCTTTTTAAATTTTTTCTTTCTGAATTTAATAACTATAAGATGCTTTAATTCTTATCGATCACTGAATTATGTTTTGGTTCACTAGAGGTTTTGATTAGGTATCAAAGATTAGAATAAATTGCAAAGATTTAAGAGAAAAATCAATACATTCTCCTAATTAATTTTGAGAGATTTTTTTTTTTAGGATAATAGTTGATGTTTTTTAATTTATGAAAAAGGTTGGAAATTGGAATTGTGAAATGTGATTGATGTGGAATGATATGCTGACACGTGTAGGTCAATGGACAAAAGTCATGCGCAGCGTCAATATGGAAAACTTGAGGACGGGTTATTTATTCCCTGAGGTACTCATTCATATCTTACAGTAAACCCTACTATATCTTTTATTATTATTATTATTTATTATTCAAATTATTTTTAAAAATTAACATCTATTTTTAAATTAACCATTAATTACTGCATTTTTAAAATTAAACCCATTTGTCAATTCATAATTTCAATGATATGTTATTGATGTAAAATCTTTATTATGTTATTAATTAATTGAAAATATTTATTTTTAACTATAATAAAAACTCTGACGACAAAAAATAATAATAATAACTAGGATTATTGATTTATTTTTAAACGTATTTATTAATTACATAATTTACAAAATTGAAAGAAAAAAAAAGTATTTATCAATTTCATAATAATAATAAATATCAAAAAATCAAATGGTGGGACTTTCATTTTAACAAATTAATATTAATTTTAGACAATAATACGAATGTTATTTTAATTACGTGCTTTTTTATTCAGATAGCTAAACGAGAATATGAACATTCTCAGAAGTATCCAAATGCAAAGATAATTAAACTTGGAATAGGTGATACTTCAGAGCCTATACCAGATTGTATTGCATCCGCTATGGCAAAAGTAAATCTTCTTTCCGTTTTTTTCTATTTTGTCATAAATATATGTTTAGGTCATACTAATATAAAATTGATGAAAAAAAAATGGGTTGGTCATAGAAATATAGGCTATATTTTCGACTATAAATTTATGATCGACAAGATAGATAATTGATTTTTTTTAAAAAAAAAATATGAATAAAATGCTAAATTTTCATACAAATCTAAATTTGAAGCCAATCAATCTAAGAATTGTTGAAGTTCCTAATTATTTAAATAATTCAAATTTTAAAGTTGAAATTAAAATTAAAATTTAAAAAACAAGGTTTTAAACAAAAATTCAATTGCATGGTTGCAATGGGATGCTGACTTCCAATAAAAACATGCATTTTCAAGTATGAATAACGTGCTTAATTAATTAAAATCCCCATGGTCAATATTGGGATGCCGACACCAATAATAATTATAATAATTATTGTTTTTTTTCTTTCCATTTTTGTCCTTTCTTATTTACGTAATTACACACTTGGTTGACTTATAAAATGTTATTTCAAGTCTTTCCTTATACCACTGTTTTTCCATTCTCAATTTGTTCTTAAAATATTAATTGCGGATTAATAGTTAAAATCGACAAAATACAGTAAAATTTCATATTTTATCAATGATAGACACTGATAGAAGTCTATCAATGACTATTAGTGTCTGTCTATCATTAATAGAATTTAATTTTGCTACATTTTGGTTCATTTTGTTATATTTGAAAATGTTTCATATTTTTATACCATTTTTACTTTATTTTTTTTAAATAAAGAAATTAGTCTTATCCACTATATTAAAATAATTTTCAGCTTAACGATATCAAATTGATTTTTGTTTAAAATATATGTATGAATTAAAATTTGAATTACTAACATTTTAGGGAAGGATATAATATGCAAAATCGAGTTACTCCAAATTCACTAAATAGAATAGACATAATTATTACGATAAATTATTTTAAATGACAAAACTTTAGAAAATATTTACAAATATAACAAAATATTATCATTTACTTATGGTAGATCAAGATAGATTACCATATACTATGTCTATTATCATGGTTTATCGTAGATGGATTATGACATTAAATTATATTTTATAAATATTTTGGTTTATTTTACTACATTTGAAAATAGATTGAATCTTATGTAATGAGACAACGTGATTTAAGTATATCTATATCTATATCTGTATGAATATATATATATATATATATAGAGAGAGAGAGAGAGAGAGTTTGTAAGAATTTTGTTTTAAAGAAATAGAAAGGATGAAAACGTTAATCATTTGAATGCAGCAAGCAATGAGATTATCAACTGTTGAAGGCTATAGTGGGTATGGAGATGAGCAGGGCAACCAGGTAAACTCAATCACTTATTTTCAAACTTAAAATAAACGATAAATTGCAAAAATCACCGACTAAGATAATAGGTTGAATTAGAATTACGTCCTTACGTTCTTTTTTGTCTTTAAACTTTTACAAATGTTACAATTGGACTTGGAATTATAGATAAAAATTTAAACCTAAAAAATATAAATGTTATGACTTTATTCGATAACTATTTGACTTTTAAGTTTTAATTTGTGAATATTAAACATATAGGCACTCATTTTACCTCTAAGTTTTCTGTTTTTTTTTTTTTTTTTAAATTTATGTTGTACTACTATTTTTAAAAACTAAGTCAAATTTTGAAAACTAAAAAAAAAGTAATATTTAAAAACTTGTTTTCTGTTTTGAAATTTGGCTAACAATGTAACTTGTGTGCTTAAGTAAGATGCATATCACTGTTAGAAGTTGGAGGAAATATATACTTAATTTCAAAAGTTTAAAAACAAAAAGTGAAATAATTATCAAATTGGATTTTTCTACAATTATTATTTAAGTTGGAGGGTTTAATTTTTTATAATTAAAAGTTTGAGCGTATAATTGTAATTACTACAGTACTTCATACATAACCTCTGCAACTTTAGAATTTTAGCATTTTCCATTTTTTAAAGCCAATTTTGAGTTTTCTTTAGGCCCTTAGGAAGAGAATTGCGGAAAAGTTTTACAAAAACATGGGCGTAAAGGGGGAGGAAGTCTTCGTCTCTGATGGAGCTCAATGTGACATCTCTCGCATTCAGGTATTTATAATTTATTTACGAAATCGTCAAACAAGAAATATAAAAAATGTAAAAGAGAGAATCGACACATGTACCACGTTCACGAAACATACGAAAAACAATATAATTAGAGAAAGTGCTACACAATACAAAATGATGCCACTTATTGTATAGAATATGTATAGTGCGCTTCTCTAAATCTTGGATTATGATCGTAAATAACCATAAATAATTAAATAGGTTGAATACAAATTATAAATAGGTTTGGTAAACTGATTTGCAGATGCTTTTGGGATCACATGTAACGGTGGCGGTACAAGATCCTTCTTTCCCCGTAAGTTTTCTACTACATATTGAGATAATAAATGAAATTATTTGATTATAAATATGATAAGTAATAATATGTTTATTAGCCAAAACTAGTATAATTTAACTCACAAGATATTGTACTATGAACTAAATTTGATTCTTCGCTCATATATACATTATCAAAATATATAAGATTTGAAAATTTATGTTTCACATAAATAAAACAAAATTGTCGATATTTTTTAAACGTGTCCACACACATGATGCATGCAAATAAATACATCTAATTGAAGTATAAAGAGCAAATAAGCTAAAATAATATTAATATCATCGACTAGTCTAGTGGTAAAGTTGTCTTTCAATCTCATTTAGATATATTTTCACTAAACATGCCACTATTCGATTTTGACTGAAGTGTAATTATTTTATTTTATTTTTTATTTTATTTTTGATAATTCTCGTATTTAAAACTAGGAACAATAATCATAATAAATTTAAGTGAGCTTAAATTAAAGATAATTTGTATAATAATAATAATTAGGGAAGACTTTGGTTGGACAGGCATACATAGATTCAAGCGTGATTTTCGGACGAGCGGGGGACCTTCAAGGGCAAAACGGTAAATACGAAAGAATAGTATACATGGAGTGTACACCCGAAAATGATTTTTTTCCAGATTTATCAAACACTCCCAGAACCGATATTATCTTCTTCTGCTCTCCCAACAATCCCACTGGAACCGCCGCCTCCGCCGCCCAACTCCGCCGCCTGGTCGATTTCGCCACCGCCAACGGTTCCATCATCGTCTACGATTCCTCCTACGCCGCTTACATCTCCGACGGCAGCCCTACCTCCATCTTCCAAATTCCCGGAGCCAAACAGGCACTAATTTTCCCGAAACCTAAGCCCTAATTTTTGTTTTCTTTGCATTTTCCTGAAATTGACGCTGATTATCGTCGATTTGTGTGTTGCAGGTCGCAATTGAAATATCGTCATTCTCCAAATTCGCTGGGTTCACCGGGGTCCGGCTCGGGTGGACGGTAGTTCCGAAGGAGCTGTCGTATTCGAATGGATTTCCAATGATAAAGGATTACGATCGAATTGTGTGTACATGCTTTAATGGCGCCTCCAATATCGTTCAGGCCGGTGGCCTTGCTTGCCTTTCCACTGAAGGTTTCCAGGTAAATAAAACATTAAAGATCCAAATTTCTCAAAAATCTCTGAATTTTAAATTGGAATTAAAGAATTGAAAATTTGCATACGTTGTTTAAAATAAGAGGCTAGAGTATCGAGCATTTAATATTTAATATTGAGTATCGAGTATCTAGAGTTTAGTATATAACATAGAACATATAATATAAAAAATAGAATAGAGAGCATCAAGGATCGAGTAGCATTTTCAATAGTGGTTTTCAAGTATAAATTAGTAAATTCACAAAGTATCGAATAAGCATGATGTCACTTTTCATTCACGCTATTTTTCATTTGAGTTTCTGATTGGAGGTCATCCATACAAATCACTCTTAAAGAAAATGATTTTTATTTGTTTTTAAGAACGATGAATCTTTACCTAAACTCTAAATCTTGATTTTGTTTTTAAAAAATTGTTTTTCGAATTCTGTGATGTAAATTTTAAAAATAATATTTTTCATGTTTTTATTTTATCAAGAATTTATTTTACATCTTAAAATACAAAATTATATAAACCCTAAGGGCATGTTTGGGGCATGGAGTGGAGTGAAGTGGAGTGAGCTATAATAGTCCACTCCATGTTTGTGACAAATATTATTTTAGTTGGGGATTAGGATTAGGATTAAAATAACCCACATGCTTTTACTATTCTTCAACCCTAGGGGTATTT
>JBBPDJ010000014.1:645271-667588 GCA_037974625.1 Cucumis cinereus
AAAAATAAATTTTTGAAAGACCTTTTTCTAAGTCATTCAAAGGTACTTAGTTTAATTATATTAATATTTTTTAAAATCGGCAGTTCTCTTTCCGATTTCTCTAACACCGATCTAATTGGTTGAGTTCAGGCGGTGAGCAAAGTGTTGAATCACTACAAAGAGAACGCCAAGATTCTAACAGAGGCCTTCCGAAGTTTGGGAATGGAGGTGTACGGAAGCCAAAACGCACCGTATCTATGGGTCCATTTTCCAGGTTCAAGCTCTTGGGAGGTTTTCGCTGAGATTCTAGAGAAGACCCATATCTTAACGATTCCGGGGAGGGGATTTGGACCCGGCGGTGAGTCGTATATCCGAGTCAGTGCATTCGGCCGTAGACAAACCATTCTAGAAGCTTCCAAGAGGCTCACAAGTCTTCGCAAATTAGACTTCAATTAGTGTGAGATTAATTTAATCCATTTTCTCCACCCTTTATAGTTTCACATTATATTATAAATTGAAAATTAAATAAGTGAGAAATGCTCTCTCCTCGAAACAACACTTGCAATAGTTACATATATTATTATATCAATTTAAAGTCGAAGCTTCGAGAGTTATGTCAATTTAAACCTTAAACTAATTACGGTATTAATTTAGATTTTAAACTTTCTATCCATTTGAATCATGAACTTATACAATTATATCAGTTTAAATAATCAATTATGTTTTATTTGAATATACTTGAGGGTTTAAATTATACAGTTATAAAAATTTATGGTTTAAATTGACACAATATTTAAATTAATACAATTATTAGTTCATAATCTAAATTGATATACAATCAGAGATATAAATTGATATTTGTCCCAAAGAATTTATTTTAATCATATTTTATTGCATACCGTAATATGATTTGTACTTTGTCTCCTTATAAATTGCAATAACAATTATTTGATTGATTTTGGTGTGAGATTTACGGTCAAGTCCTTGTCCCTCTCTAATTCGTCAAGTAGTAATTTTATTTTCAAGTAAAATACCTTATCAAAAATTTATGGTTGTAAATTTAATATGGTTTATAGCTGAAAAATAATTAAATGTAAATTAAAATATTTGTACTAATACAATAATTTAATGTTTTTCATTTATTTAAAAATAGAAAAACTAATATGTCCCACAACTCGGACATCGCCAATTTCGAACTGAGTATTCGTTATGCTATCCACGGTTGTGTCTGTGTCCATACTTGTATGCAGATGATGGACCAATCCCTAAATCATAATATATTGTACCAAAGTATGACGATGGACCGATTTTAAAATAGGTTCAGGTACAATAGGTTACATCGTAAATATAATGTATCTCCTCCATGTACCTGTCATTATTATTGCATATATTAAGAACTTGTTGTGAATCATCATGAAGTCTGTTGTTATTTTATCTTCGTGAATTATATAAAAAAAAAGGAAATATTTAAAATAAATTTAAATACTTTTAGGAGAGAGAAGAGGGGTGTGTTTTTATTAAAGGTTAATTTTGGTATTTAAAAAATTATAGGGTAAAATTGTTCAAAATAAATTTGGGATACATTCATAATTTTATATGTATTATATATATGGATAGAAAATATGATGTTTTTAGTCCCTAAATTTTGAAAAACATATGTGTTTTGGTCATGTATATAAGAACAAATCTATTTAATCTCTTAATTTTTTAAATGTAATTTTTAGTTTTTCAAATTTTAAAAATATGTTTAAAAGATTATTTAAATAATATAACAATAAATATTATTATTTATATGACATTTTAAAATTTGAAAAATAATTTTTAAAAATCATCTATTCTCTAAATTTATTTTTTTTTCTAATTTCAAATATCATATAACTAATTTATAGACTAAAATGGTGCCTCTTGAAAAAAAATGTATTTATGTTTATAAATTTAAAGATTAATAAAGTAAACTTTAGAATTCAGTTAGCAAATACATATTTTCCTCCAAACTGTTGGACTAAAAACAGTAATATTTTCTAATATATATTCTTCTTGAAAAGGAAAAAATTGGAGAAATTACGAACCCTGAGTTTTGCTTGGCCGTCAAGCCAAATCTTATTTTGGTACTCCCACGTGCTCCTGGATTGTGACGTGTCCGTAAATAGTTACTCAAACGATGCAGCTAGTAAATTGACGACTAATGGACTATTTTACACGTCATTAAATAATTTATTAATTTATTAAATAATTCTGGTGTGGACTCACAGAAATTTTAATAGTTACTTATGTGATTAACGATAAATGAAAAAAATTCATACCGTTTAGTATTAGGAATTTCCGTCCTTGATTTATAAATAAAAGTAGAGTCCATTGCATAATATATATATATATATATATATATGTGAGTGTGTATCTATAGATTTGTTCTACATATTTTCTAAATTCACGAATTATCAATATTATATTCAAAATCGAAACTTTAAGGTTGCACGAGGCTTAAGATTCAATTATTAAAAAAACATAATCAAGTCAACTCAAGTTGTACATCTTGGGAGAGATTTGGAAATTGCCAAGAACACCATCGCTATACAAACATCATTCAAGACATGAATTTAATCACTCAAAAATTAATTTACTATTGTTTAAATTAACAATTTTCATAGAATTGGAATTGATTTTGAAGGATTAAATTTCACATTTCCGACACATTGTTCTTTCGATTGCCAACCACCTTGTTTTTCCGTAGAAAATTGGAAAGAAAATGATGGGATTTGAATTGTTGTAGAATTAATGTGTGAATTGAAAATGAAATAAGTATTAAGTTGAAATTAGAGTGCAAGAGTAAACAAAGAGAGTCTCCCCGAAAAGAGAGAGTTCATTATTGATATTCTGTGTCACAAGGTCCAAGAAATAGGCGGCTCTTGTCGTTGTGCAGTTTTGCTTGGTGAGCAACAAAAAAGGGCAAAGTCAAATTTGCGACACTCCCCAGTTCGGCTTCAAATTTTCAACAAACCTCCCTTTCACCACTCTCCT
The DNA here is from genome assembly GCA_037974625.1 of Cucumis cinereus. Taxonomy (NCBI): domain Eukaryota; kingdom Viridiplantae; phylum Streptophyta; class Magnoliopsida; order Cucurbitales; family Cucurbitaceae; genus Cucumis; species Cucumis cinereus. Next base: position 648,269 of record JBBPDJ010000014.1, read on the forward strand.
CTTCCTCTTCCTCTTCCTCTTCTTTTCTCCCCAACTTTACTTCCCTTCCAAGCAATTTCCCTTAATTAATCGCCCTCCCTCTCTATAAATTCATCTCAACCATTTCAAAATTTTCCAAATCCTCTCTCTCCATACACACCATGATGAACAACTACTGTCTTGCCGAAGCCTACGTTCTGTCCAAAATGAATCACCAGAAATTGAAGAAGGAAGAAGAACGAGAAAACGCGAAGAAGAAGAAGATGACGATGATCGGTACCACTGATTCCAGCCCTAATTTGGAAGCCAAGAAACAACGCTCCAGCTGGCTGATGAGGAAAATGAAGATTCATCCAAGTAACAATGCCAATTCCAACAAGTCTTGTTAAACAATCGATCCTTTTGTTCTTCGATTCTGTTGTGTTGTTTTAATTTGTTCGTTTGTAATTTGACCTAATCCAATTGGGGATTTCGTGTATATATATGTATAATGGCTATGGGTGGATTCTTTGTTTGTGTGTAAGGTAAGGCCTCTCGATTATTACCATATTAATCAAATTTGTAACAAATATTTGAAATTACTACCTTCTAATTTGCTAAGTAACATAAAACAAGTCAAATCCAAGTGATACATCTTTTTTATATATATATATATATATATATATATATATATATATATATTATAGACATATTTATATACATAAATGTAGAAAATAACGAAATATTGAATGTTTTTAAATGAATGACAATCTCAAGTAAGTATGTCTAATCACATCTAGATAAATAAAACAATGTGACATTTTTGTAAATAAGTTAATGGCTAAAAAAACGTGAAACACCCTTTTAAGTATTTTTTGGAGGAACAGCTACACAATACACACAAAGAGAGGAAATTTTTTGCTCCCATTTGAACAAAAAAAAAAAAATCAAAGTGATGTCGTTTGTATTGATCGTCGGCGTGTGTCTTGTGGAGAGGTTGGTTTTCCGGAGGTTTTCTCCATTTGTATATAACACGAACATTAGAGTATATATTAGTGGTATATTAGGTGTATCACAGGAGTTAGACTTGTTTTTTTTTGTAATTTTTGTAAAAATAAATAATTTGCATGTACAAAAACTCTATTTTTAACCTAAATAATTTACTTTATATATTTGTTTAATTTATTTCATAATTGGAAATTGGGTTAAAATAAAAAAAACATATCCTTTAATGGAACTATATTAATTGCATTCCATATAAAGAGTTTGAATTTCAGGACTATCATGTATTTACACCAAAAAAAAAAAAAATGGAAAAGAGAAAAACAATGAAACAAGTAAAGCATGTTTTAAGAAATTAAATTAAAACAACAGCAAACTCAGTAATTAAACTAAATTAATTAGTACACATTGATACTCATACATTAGTAAGTGAATATAATAAACTCTTTCTTTGTGAATTTAAAATAAGTATATAATTTAATTAATTAAACAAATGATCCATTTTTTTAGCTAAATTAATTAGTTTTATTAATTATGGTAAATCAATATCAATTAATTAAACATTTATTTAACTATATTCAGTATAATTAATTAATTAGGTGCATTTAAAATAGAAGACAATGTTACTAGAGAACTTATTTAAAATAGTAGTTTATGTGTGTTGTTTCTTATTTATATCTATACTATCTAAAAGGGACTACAGTGGTGAAACGCTTGTTTTTCAATTTAACCATCTTAAAATTGGGTTTAGGGTTAATCTTTATAATTTAAAAAAAAAAGCTCTAATTTTCCCTATTATTCAGACTTGAACATAAAATGGAACAAATTATTTTTAGAATAACTAATAGATTTTGATATATAACTGGTATTGAACAATTTTTTTTTAAATTAATAGATTTTGATATATACATGTTTAAATTAAAAAAATAAATCTATAGGCTATGGATTCCCCTTTTAAAGATTGGGATTAGGGTTATTTTATGTAATTTTATATTTAAAAAAAAAGGAGAAAATTCTTATTTTCCCTATTATTTAGCTTTACACACAGAATGGAACATATTACTTTTAAAACAATTAATAGATTTTGTTATATACGGATAGGGAACAGTTTAAAAAAATAATAATAAAATTTGATATATTCATGTTTAAATTTTAAAAATAGATTTTAATATATACATGTAGGGAACAATTTATATTTTTTGATAGCTTCAGGTTTTAAGTTTTAAAAAAATTAATAGATTTTAATATATAAGGAATAAAAAGTTAAAAAAAAAAAGATTTCATGTCTAAATTTTAAAAATAATTAACTGTGATAAACACATAGGAAATAAAAAATTAAAAAAACAATAGATTTTGATATATTAATAAAAAGGAATGTATTTTTAAAAAAACAGAATTACAAATATTCACTGTGGAACAATTTTTCTTAAAAAATCAATAGAAAAAATTACTTAAAAATAATATTTTTTTTTTGTCTACTTGACCTTAAATAAAGAAAATAAAAAAATGATCTTATTTTATCTCTAACTAATATTTACTCCATTATTTTGTCATATAAAAAAAACTAAGTGTTTAATAAATTGTGGTCATCTACGAGTTGTTCGTGAGATTAGTGGAGGTTCGTGTAAGCTGGCCTGAACACTAACGGATATTAAAAAAAAATCTAACTTTTGAGTTAAACCTTTGTTTTCCTCCAATATCTTTTTTTTTTGTTTAGTTTTAATTTTAATTTTAATTTTGTTACCTTACTTTCCCTAATGTTTATGATTTTTTTGCAATTTAATTTAAAGATCATTACAATATTTTTGTATTTTTTAGGATTAAAACACAATCCCATTATTTGAGATATGCTAATGCAAATGGTGGTTTTTCAAGTTCGGTGGAATTGAATTTTAGATGGAATAGTTTTCACTACACAAAAGGACAAAACTTGACTTGCATCTTAGTTTCAATTACTTTAGATACATGTTTTCTATATCCGATTAGAAATTTTGATGCGTATTATTATTTACATCGGGAAAATTCAGAATTGCAAGCACAATAGGTTGAAGAAAGGGGCGCGAGACAAGCTATAGCGCGGCGCTAAATCCTGACCCGATTCAAGTTTCATTCCACTTACCACTTTCCAGTTCCCACACCCGTGCGGTGCGGCCCAAACTGTAGCGACTTCTCCTTTAACACCACACCGCCCATCTTATCTGCCAAAGCCACCCACCCCCTGATTCCAAAATCCCCGCTTCCCCTTCTTGGGTTTTCATCTTCTTCTTCACACACTCTCCCACTTCCCCCCTTTTCCCTTCTATTGCCCTTTTTCTCTCTGTTTATGCAAACCCTTTTACCGTTTCCCTGTAATTCCCATGGAGAAAGGCCTCCAATGGCCTAAATTTGCCCCCTTTTAGTTGCTTTCTCTCTAACCCACATTCCCTTTTCCGGGTATCTTCTGTTTCTTCTTCTACTTTGTCTATGTTGTTCAGCTCTGCAATTGTAGTTCTATGGGGGATGGAATTTATATCGTGATCGTTTTTACTTTGTTGCTTTCGAGTATTTTGCAGTTTTCCCTTTTCTTCTAGCTATCTGCTTTCGAGTGCTTTTTATTTATTTATTATTATTATTTTTTAGATTATTTGCATTTTTTTTTTGTTTTTGTTTTTATTTTTCCCCTTGATGAGTGAAGGGCAGTTTCCAAAAGTAGATCTTGACTTGCCGCTACATTATTAGTTTTTTGAGGTCTGAATTTGCTGTTTTGTGTTGGAGAGAAGAACGATTATTTATCCTTAGAAGCGGCTGGAATTAGTTTAACTGCAGTGGATTAAAATATGCATTCTAAAATTTAATCATTTATGGTCAGCAGCTTGCTTAACTTTTGAAGAAATTGAAATTGACTCTGAACTTTCATAAGATATTCTCCTAAAAGCCGAAGTTTAGCCCACAACATTCCTTTGCATTTCCTTTTGGAGTTGATGCTTTGTTTCTTTTTAGAAAAAGGTGGCACTGACACTGTGCACGCAGGGATCTTGTTATAACTAATGCAGAAAATTTTCTTATACTTACATAAAAAATTCCGTTTTTAATAACTAAATTGTAAGTTGCAGCAAAATAGCTTCAATCTTTCCGTCCCCTCCCTTTTACATCTTCGCTTGGAATACACCGTTCATTGTAGGAAAAGGTGGCGCTAAGCATTGTTGGGATACTGTTACGTAGAGTCCATTAGTTTATCTTACTTGCATTATTGACTTTATTTTTAACAACTAAAACTATAAGTTGCACCAAAAACGTCCGAGCTATGTTCTTAAAATTTGAAATACACCAAGTTGCTTATCAGTCAATATCACATTTGAGGTGATGTTTTATGTTTTAGTAATATGTTGAGATTATACATATACTTTATTAGGAACTGCTGCTACAAAATACTAAAGCTAAGCAAACATGCATACATTGACATATATAGTTTTTGATAAGAACATGCATACATTATATACTTCACTTATTCCCTTTTCGTTGAACATTTTATCCTTACACAGATTGGCTTGCATATTCTACATTATTTCTGCAAAAAGGTTATCCAAATCAATGGGTGGTACGTTTAATCCACAAATTTTGGTAGACAAGCTAGCCAGGCTTAACAACTCGCAGGCGAGCATTGAGAGTATCCTCTTTGAAATTTATACTGTTTTGTCCAAGTTCATTATTGATATTTAGTATTCTCTTCTTTTGGCCTTTAATTCCCTTGTTTTGTTGAAAGAATTCTGTATTAAGTTCTTTGAGGTATTTTTCACCCATTGTTTCTTGGCAGTGTTTTTGTGGTGAAGTCGGTGTAGTAATAATGAGCACGCTTAATGTTGTTGTGTGTAACCCAGTGAATTTGTAATGAATTACTTTCATTGTTACACATTTGGAAATTGATTATTAGTGTATTAGTCAGGCTGTCTGTATTTAATCTTATGTTTTAGGAGAAGTTCTACCTCTCTTCATCGTTGGTGTCTTTGGTTAACTGTCCTGTTGATCTTCCTTTGATTTTGCTTTTACAAGATGGGGTTTGGATGTATGTTTTCAGTTTGTCTTTTAGGACTTACTGTGTTTTTGTTCTCTCTCAGTTCCATCTTCATTTCAACGTCTCTGTATGTACATATATTATATGGTACAATGGTACAGTACCGTGGACCTGTGGTACTGCCGTATTGGTACCTAATAGTCCATTTCTGGTATGCTTCTATGACATTATAAATATATGAAATTAGAAGACGAGAAGAAGGTTCCTGGTACTAGCCACTAGGTCAGGCACTAAAAGTGCATTAGAGAGTGCCAAATGCCTTGGTGTGTGTCTTCTTACTTTGTCTGTTTGGTATATTAGTTCCATCCTTAATGTGATTAAGCTTTATCCCACTGGTGCATATTTCACATGAACAAAGCCAAGCAAGTTGTAGAAACATGGGATAAGCAGTTTCATTGTTCTCCACGTGAGCAAAGGTTGGCATATCTGTATCTTGCTAATGACATTTTGCAGAACAGTAGGAGAAAAGGCTCAGAGTTTGTTGGTGAATTTTGGAAAGTGCTTCCAGATGCACTTCGTGATGTAATTGGAAATGGGGACGAATTTGGAAGAAATGCTGCCCTACGACTGGTACATCAGTGCTTACTATCCATACTTATTTTTTGTCAACTTTTTTATTCGGTGCATAAAATTTCTTGAACCTCCATCTTCTATGTTTCTGTCTTTACTCCTTTGGCGAAAATCTAATTGGATACTTGGCATTCAAGTCTCTTGTACTATGTGGAACCTTGATGTTTGTTTAAAGTTGCATTCTTATTTCTTACATATTGTTAACACTGTTTCTTAGATGCTTACATTTCAAATTAAGGACATTCCATCTCTTACTCTCCCCAGACACCCTGGCTAAGCTCTTATGGTGCACCTTTTTTTTTTTTTGGAATCGAATTCTTAAGGAAAGATGAATGTTATTCCCGGCATTAAAAAAGAATAGATGATCTGTCTTCGTGGATTTAATCCATTTCATACGACCAATTTCCAATTCATGGAAGTACATAGGATTGTCCAAGAACCAAAAAATATTACTATCAATAATAAAACCTTTCTGCCCTCTCCTTGAGCCTAGCGAAACTGAATATAAAAGGACTACAAAATAGTCTATCTCATGTCAATGCCTTTGTCCCATATTTATGACTGTTGGTCATTAACTATTTTATTTGGTCTATTAGATAAAAGATTCTTTGTGCTCTTCCCTTTTATTTTAGCCATGAGCCCATTTCCAACATCATCACCTGATCTCTCCATCTCTTTGAAAATCTTATTCCTCTTGATCAAAATATCTCACCAAACAACAATGATGACAACAAATATTGATAAGATCCTTCTTCATCAACCTTTCAAGGAGGCCAACTTTTGTGACTCAAATTTATTAATAGTTTGGTCCTCTGGGTTGAGGGAGAACGTACAATTTTCGAGGAAAGGATAGAATTTTGCTCTCCTTTCTTTCTGTCTGGTGTAAGCTTAGTAATTCCTTTCATAACTCAATTTCTGATACTTTGGCTAGCTGGAACCTTCTTGTGGCTGAGGCTTCCCCTGCTTTTGTACACGTCTTCTTCATTATTTGTAGCTAACTAATACTCACTTTTCTCGTCCATTTAATCTGTTGGCCATTAATTGTTCCTTCCAACAAAAGTAGCATACTCGATTCCAACTTTCACATGTATTATTGTTCCTTTACTTATTAAACTCAAATGTGTATCATAGTCCTAAACTAACTATTGAATATGGTTCTTCAATCTGGGAATAAGTTAGTTGTAAATGAAGATCAAATCTTCACATTTTTTTTGAAATTTTCACAAATTTCCATGTCATTCTTTTGTATTTAATGGTTCTTGATATGTTGAAATGGAAAAGCTTTGATTGTTTTGTCTGGACTCTGATATCATGTGTTTTATTTATATACCTATTTTAAATTTACTCATAGATTGGCATTTGGGAAGAAAGAAAAGTTTTTGGATCTCGAGGACAGAGTCTTAAAGAAGAGATAATGGGAAAACATTTGGAAACTGGTAACCGTAATGGGAAGCCATTCAACAGTAAACTGGTAAGATATTATTGCTCTTTCATCATGTTCGAGTTATGTTCATGAATAGTCTGACCATTAAATCACCTATTCTCATTTTGTCTTTTTCAATAGAAACAATCTGCCAGTGTGTCATTGGATAAAATAGTTTCTGGTTATCAAGTTGTTTATGGAAAGGAGATTGATGAAGATGCAGTATTGAGCAAATGCAGGAATTCTATTAGCTATCTCGAGAAATTGGACAAAGAAATTGGCGCTGATGTCAATTCAGGTATTTATACATTGTGATGGGCTTACAATTATTTTTGCTGTATGGTTAGTATTACATCAGCTCTCTTTGTGTAAAATTTTTAAGATTGGGGAACAATTCATTCTGGAATTAGAGAACTAATTAACTCTTGCTGCTATGTTTTTTTTCACTCCCTCCACCTCCACCTCAGACTCAAACCACAAAAAGGGGTGTTCCTTTTTGTTTTTAATAAAAATGATATTTTCTTGGTTTTTAAGAAATCAAACATGTGAATCATTGGAAAAAGGTCTTTATTTTGTTTGGCTGTTGAAAGAATTTATTTATTTATATATATTAATTTCGGTCTCTCATTTGCTTCCGTAGGATTTTTCGTCCCTTCTCTTGGATACCTTTATTTTACTGTACATATCACGTGGTTCCTGTCTAAAAGAAAAACCTATCTTCCATTAGTTACTTACATAACTTGTTACATTGTCATGCAATTTAAAATTGAAAAATAAATCATGTTAGTTGTTTATTCACTTGTTTTCTTGGAAGCACAAACACTCTCGTTAGTGCCTGTGTTAGACACATGACAGGCAAGGATATGGCCGGACACACTTCGAACTCGTCTCATACGTGTGAAAAAAAGTTTTGTATTTTATTTTTAACCTTTCCAATTTTGAACACATCAAGGGCATGCATGAGACATGTCTAGACATGTAGCGGACACACAAACACACTAACTTAGGAAAATTTATTGAGAATTTGAAAAGGACATCAAAGCATTTAACCTTGTTATTACTTCATGCCCATTGTCCAAACAATTACTTATCTTTTTTATAATTATCCCTAAAATTTAACCTGACAAATAAATTAGAGCATAATGCATTCTTGGTCTCTAAGGTTTGAGGTTAATGTTTATTTGATTCTTGGGGTTTAAAAAAGAATGCTTTAGTCTATGAGATTTCAAAATTGGTTCTAAATGGTTCCTCAATTAATTTGATCGTTAGTTGACGACCAAAAACGTGACTTGGTATGTTGAAGTGCCAATTTGAATAGTTGACATTTTTTACTTTTTTTATATTATTTTCTATGGATTACGTTGATTTTTCTTCCATCTATCTTCTCTCCTTTCTCTCCTTGGCCTCCCCCTCTTTCCCTTTCTCTTCCTTATCCTTCTACTTGTGGTCTTACTCATTTTGTCATTTTCATCGAACTTGCCGTCCCTCTTTACTCTACCCCATTCTCAATCTCCTCCTCCTTATAGATTAAAAAATGGACCATAATTTTGAAAACAATTCAAATAATTCCACTTAACGATCATGGGTTAGCCCAGTGGTAAAAAGAAGACATAGTTTCAATAGATAGCTAAGAGTTCAAGGGTTCTATCATATGGTGGCCACCTACCTAGGAATTAGTTTCTACGAGTTTTCTTGACACCCAAATGTTGTAGGGTCAGAGGGTTGTTCTGTGAGATTAGTTGAGGTGTGTGTAAGGATGTAAGCTAGTCTGGACACTCACATATATATATATATATAAATCCAATAATCCCATTTCCAGAACCACTGAGAACTATGAGCCGCTTGTCCTCATAAAGCCCCCAAAATCCCACCCATGAAGCTAGACCACTCACCAATCCCCTAATTCCTTTTTGCTCTTTATTTCCTCGGTTAGTTCGTTTGTTCTCTATGAAAAATTGTTGGGTGGGGGCTATTTTTGGTTCACGTTCTCCCTCTCATCAGGGTTATGTCGCCTTATATTTAAATGGGAACCACTAGACATGATTGATCTTCTATCTATGGTCGGAGAGTCTCGTGGCTGCCCAAAGAGAGAGAGGACATTTGTATTTGGAACCTACTCCTTTGGAAGGGTTCTCCTATAACTACTTTTTTTTTTTTTGCTTAACTAATCCCCTTCCTTTGAGTAATTTCATATCTACCTCTTTGTGAAAGGTGAAAATTTCCAAGGAAGTTAGGTTTTTTGTTTGACTGGTTATCCATGGAAGAACTAGCACCTCTAAAGGGTTTTGAGAAGGTTTCCCAATTTGATTTGTGGCATCTTGCGTAGGGGAGCAAAAAAGAAAATTGATCACATTCTTTATGGGTGACTTTGCTTTTTCAGTGTAGAGATGATTTTTGGAGGAGTTGATGTTAGCTTGGCTCGACTTAGAGACTGCAAACATATGGTTGTGGAGTTCTTGCACCATTTCTTTTTCTGAGAGGAGTCTTTTTTTTTTCTTTTTGGCAAATTGGGGAGCGTGTTATTGTTGTGGGTCTTTGGAGAGAAACAATAGGATTTTTAGATGATTTGATAGACCTCCCTATGAGGCTTGGTCTTGTATTCAGTTCAACGTGTCTCTGTGGGGGTTTGTAACTAAAGTTTTTTTGTAATTATTTGGCTGTTCTTATTTTGCTAGACTAGAGGTCTTTTCTTATAAGTTGCCTAGCTTTTGTGGGCTCTATTTTTGTCTGATTTAACGCTTTGTGCTTCCATATTTGACCGTCGAACACCTCTCTTCCAACACAGTCTATTACAATTGCTCTTTTGTGTTTTCTTCCAAGTTCCAACTCAACATCCCTTCAATCCCAACAAATCAACAATTTTTTCTCGCTATAGCTTTATTGACTTCCTCCTCAATCACCACCCTCATCGAAAATTTTCAGTATGATCTCAAATAAATTTCTGGCGTTGGTGCTTTTCCCCAAATCAACTCCACCAGCCCTAGAAAATTGTTTAAGAAATTTGATTCGATTTGCTTCGTTACGGTGTCTTCTTTGTTGCCCTCCTTTGAACTGTCACTCTTGGTGGCTTTGGTAGTTTCTGCTGATACAACGTCCATCTTGTCCACAATCTGCTTGCCTTTTTCAATGTTGTCGCAACCTCAACCTCACTGTTAGAGAAGATGAAGCGAAAAGCTGAAGGTTGGGGAGAGAAAGACAAGAGGAGAGATGGAAAGATAGAAGGGGAAAAAACCTATGTAATCCATAGAAATAATATAAAAATAGTGAAAAGTTGGAACTCCTTTAAAATTTCTCATCCCACGTCACTTTCTTGTTAGTCCACTAATAGTCAAATTAAACAAGGGACCATATAGAAGTTAGAACAATTTTCCAAACTTTAGGAGCTAAAATGTCTTGATTGAAACTTATGGACCAAATAAAAAACTCCAACCCCACAGACCAAAAGTGTATTTTGCCCATAATTAGATGCTGGGGTCCATGCTACTTATTGTTACAAGCACATTTAATTTTTTCATGTTAAACCCTAAACCTTTATTGTTTTTTCTTCTACAAAACATATCCTAGTATGTCCATGCCCTACATTTCTAGAAATAGATGTGTTGACGTGTTGTATTCATGCCCGTTCTTCACAACTTCTTTTGTTTTTGTTAAACTCTAAGATTGTTTACATTTTGTTGTTATTCTTCATCTTTATCTACACAGGGCAATACCGTGGATCTTCAATTGCAGATGATTTGCGGGGACATCATACCATTTTGAGAGACTGCATCGAACAATTAACAACAATTGAAACATCAAGGGCGAGCCTTGTGTCTCATCTGAGAGAGGCTCTTCAAGAACAGGTATGCTGGCATCCCTCTAGAAAAAAAAAGTAGTGACATGGTCAAAGTAAATCTGGATTGTTTTTAATAATAATAAAAAAATTATTTGCAGGAATTCAAATTGGAGCAAGTCCGAAATCAACTTCAGGTTTGCATTTCTGCTTCACATTGTCTTGGAGTATGGGGCCAATGATTCTTTATTTTTCTAATTACTTAGTTCAGATTGACCAAATATGAAACTCCATTGGTTTTGTGGGACTGGTCTAATTTATAACCTGGAACAAACCTCCTAGCCTTGAGTTGAAATCCATGCCTAGTCATTATTTTCCATTAAAGTTCATACTTAACCTAGCCTTGGTTGTTTTGTTTTTCTTTTTGTTTTTTGTTTTTTGTTTTTTGTTTTAAATTTTAATTTTGTTTTTTTAATGGATTCGCAACCAAACCTTAACGATGCAAGGAACTTAATCCATGGATAGGCTTTTCAGATTAGTGTCGTTTGAACCACACTGATTATATATGAGTTGATATAATGCAAGTTGGGTTCCTTGCATCTACCTTCCCGAGTTGATGAATATTATGCGGGGAACAACTCTGTCAGTTTTGCAGAAAGCTTTATGCTTGAAAGATAAGCCACATTCTTCTCCCCCGTTTGAGAAAACAGTGCATCAAATCGAGTATTTACGGCTAGTTTTTGGTGCAAACACATCTCTCCTTTTACTGGTTATAGAGTTACTTTTTGGTCAAGGGAAACCAAAAAACTCAAGGCTGACTGAAACTGCTGTTGGAATCAATTTTTGGTTTGGGTTTTTATACAAGAAAAACCGTATATTTGGTTACGAGTCCATTTGGCTATATATGCGCTCTTGGAAAGTCAACACCTGTAAATGCTTCTTTTTTCATGTGAATTAAAACCAACGGAGTTGGTTTTCGGCAGCCAGTCCAGTGCCAGCACCCATTCATATTTCAAGGGTCTGAGGCCGAGGCCCAACAACATGAAGATAACATGTTTGGATTTAGTGCAAATGGGGAATTGCCGCATTGCTGAGCTGAACCAACTGAACCGCCAACTTATCGGTGGGGCTGTTCGGCTTAGTTTAATTTCTTTATATTTTGGCAGTTTGGCACTCCCTTTTGTGTTTCCATTTTGGGCGCTGGGATACTTCTTCATCCCCTCTTTGTATATTTATATTTTCAATTTTTTCTAAAAAGAGGACTTCCCCTCTTTGAATTTGTGTCAAGCTAATCTTCATTAAAATAACTCTAATTTTTTTTTCTAGTTCCATTTTTCAATCATAAGATTATCATGAGTAAAGAGGAGACATATATTAAAAATTGTTTGTTTGTTTGTCTTTTAATTGTTTATTTTGTATTTGTACATGGTCTTTGAAGAGATTACGTCTAAAGTAGACACACACAAATCTGGTACTTTCATTGTTAAATCCACTTTCTTGAATAGTTTCTAAGTTTTTACAGAGCTGCGGATACCTTTAGTTAAGCACATTTAGGAAGGAAAATCACAATGAAAGGTATTTTTGTTTTTGGTCTCGGTGCAATGCATGCACAAATAGAATCCCCAACATTGACAGAAAAGCTCTAAAGAAGAACCCGAGCTAGTTCAACTCTCAAAGGCTTGTGATATGTGCTTTTAGTTCCTGCACTGCCATTTTGCTGCTAGACGTTGGTCTCTCCTGCTGGAAATTCTTTGGGGGAAATGGATTTAAGTCTCCATGACTATCCACCTGAGATTTAATATCATGAATTCTCTTGGCAACCAAATAGAGTACGCTTTTAAGCTTACTGAATAAAAATTCACACACGGCTGTCTGGTGTTTTTATGGGTTGGTGGCTAAAGATAGAGCCAACGCTGAAGTTCTTTGGATATGTGGATAGGTTAGATCCTCTTTAGGAGTCCTTGGATTGAGGAATTTTAGGATTTCTGAGACACGGTTAAACCTTTTGAATCCTTTCACAAACTTGTACTGTAACGGCCTCTATGATTATGTTAGACTGTAATGGTATTTTCTCAGCCACTGGATCTTGAGATACTCGTGTTTTGAGGAGCAAAATCCATTGACATGCTGAAGATATCACATATCAGAATGTTTTGATAGAAGAGGTTGGACTCTGTGGACTATGGAGTGAACCGATTGCATATCTACATTTTGTGCTGTTGGAAGCTTGAGGACTAGAGTGGAATGTACCCTAACATGCCTACAAGTTTTCCTAATCATGTTGAGTTGTTACGAAAAATGGGTTTCACAAACTGAACAGTTGTGGAACTGTCAGTCAAACATGGGTTGGTTCTGGTGGCATAGCCTAAATCCCAACGTTTTCCCTGCTGATTATCTTTCAGAAGAACTGCTAAATTGATGAAAGATACATTAGAGAAATAGGAAAGAGAACATAATTGGGAGACGAGAAAACCCGAGTTTCCAGATCCAAGTAAAATATCTGAAACTGCAAAGTTCAGACTCCATCTTGTAACAATTTGTTTTTTGATTCTTGGTTTTGAAAAATTAAGTCTATAAACATTCATTCCACTTTAAAATTTTTTTTGCTTCATCGTCGAAACAAAGTTTTTCATCGAAATAATGAAAAGAGGCTAACACATTTTTTCATCTAAATTCTACCCATGTTTTAAAAAACCAACTTTTTAGAAGTACTGTTTAAAAACCTGTTTTTGGAATATGGAATTTGGCTATAAGAATTCAACTATTTTACTTGAGAAATTTGAAAACCATGGTAAGAAATTGAGAAGAACTAAGCTTAAATTTAAAGGACAAAAGACCAAATATTACTTAACGGAGGCAGTTTTTTTTGAGCTGAAACGTAATTAATGGCTTTGTGAGACCTGTTTCAATCAATACTTCATCATCTCTTCTGACATGTTTGTATTTTGACAGGCTTCTCATTCCCAGTCGGAACAAACTCAGAATCTCTGCCGTCAGTTTTTAAATGGTGAGAATGTGCAACCTATGACTGAAGAGGGATCAAAAGATGCTCAGACCTCAGTAGCACCTCACAGCCTTGTACCAAGGGAGAGAGAACAATCAGCACCAGTAATGTATGCAGCCTCAGTATCTTTCCCTTCAAAACCTGGGCCTAATGAAGAAGATCACCGCAAGTCCGCTGCTGCTGCAGTGGCAGCAAAGCTAACAGCATCGACATCCTCGGTACAGATGCTCTCTTACGTCCTATCTTCGCTGGCATCAGAGGGTGTAATTGGAAATTCAAATAAAGATTTACCCGGCGATTATCCGACAGAAAAGAGGCAGAAACTTGAAAATGACCAGTTGCCTTACACATTGCCTCCCAATCCTCAGCGACCACCGGTCTCTTCCTTCCCACACCCGGAGTCTCTCCAACATAACGCTTCATCCACCAGTCAACAATACACTTCTTCTGACGCTCCACCTCCTCCGTCATCATCTCCCCCACCCATGCCTCCGTTACCTCCCGTCGCGCAGTTCCCTCTGCCCCAGTTCACACAGAATGCAGGGTCAGTAAGTAGCATACCGATACCTTACAGCTACAGTATGACACAATCACTGCAACCATTGGCAATGCCTGGCTATCCAAATGCTAGTGCCCCAGTGACCGGGATGTCTCCTTTTACAATACCAACAAATTCTTACCAGAATTTTCAGGCTCCAGATGGTAATTTCTATAGTCAGTCTTCATCGATGCCGATGGCACCAATTTCTAGGCAATAGAGCTGTGTAATACTAGTGCTATCTGATCTGTTGTGCTAACAAATCTTTCAGGAAATGGTGCATCCCATTAAGTCCTACGAGGAAATCTTGCATCCTTGTAATTCTCCACCTTAAGTTCTGACGACTTAACTACATGGATTTTGCACATAGTAATAGTTTGTAGTTTATCTTCACTTTCCAATGTATTGCTTGGAATCTCTGACTATATATCGCCTAGTTGAATGTAGTAGTATGATAATTAATTATGTTGACATCATAGATTTTTGCACATAGTAAAAGTTTGTAATTTAACTTCATTTATTGATGTAATGCTCGGAGGCTAGAACAGAATTTCATCTGGTTGACTGAAGTCTGATTGTTTACTTTGTCATCTGTTTGGATTTGTTTTAGCTCACAATTGGGAGAGTTGAAATTAAGAGATGCTATATTAGACTGAATAAAAGAGAATCACCATTCTGTTTTGATGACTATGAAGTCCTGGGCACTTGGATTGGCACTCAATCCTACAAGCCTTGAAGATAATCCATGCAATATCGATAGAAATTCTCGTTTCATTTGGAAGATGAGGGACTACGGAGATCGATCTTGTTAGTTAGTCCAAAATTGACTCTAGCTAGCCAATGATCGTTCTTAGTTAGTTGTAATACAGCTCAGACTTATTAGGAAATCATTTGTGAATTCTTTCTAGAAAGTGTGCTGTTTTGATAACGTGAAAACTTGACTGAGTTATTTTGGACAAATTTTCATTAGGATGGTAGCCATGATTATAAGCTTTTGACATGATATCATTGAAAAGACTTGTGCTATTTCAAAAGGCTTGGTTGCCTTGAGTCAAGTGGGTTGTTACATGGTTTGACTACAATCTTTTCTTAGGTTGCATGACCTTGAATCTTACTTGATTGACCTTCATACATGACATATGTGGTTTCTAGTATCACTTGTTTGGGCTATGGACCACCCAAATTGGATGTTTTCTCGACTCTCTCAAATTTGTTCGTATTGACTTTTCAAGTGTTCAATTTTTTTTTAATACTTCCATCTTTTTCTTACTATAAAAAAGTCATTCTAAACAAGCTCTTAATAGTCATTCTAATAGCCAAGTGACCAAGTATTTAGATACATATGTATCGTTGGATATAAAACTCTCAACTCTTAAAGCACTTAGAGATGCTATACAAATGAGATCATTAGACGTAAATTCTAAAATTTTGACAATTACCAAATACAAAATTGTTAATTTGTAGTTTTTGAGATTGTAAGTATCTAGAAGAGTTCCGTTGTTGACCCGTTCTTTACGTATTAGATTAATTAGCATTGTATGATGTTACATCATCATCTTCTGCCTTGTGTTTTCATTGCTTATCCCTTAAAAACATTCTTTTTATCTTATAACTCCTCATATTCCAGTTTTTTAATCAAGATTTCATCTCATTTTCAACCTCATTTCTATCGCCTAAGCAATCCAAGTTTGAAAAATGGCTGCATCATGAATTAATTGAATCAAATATTAGTCCATGCTTTCCTTTATCAACTACAAGTTTGTATATATATATATATATATATATATACACACACACAATATAATATAATATAAACACTGTATCATCTTTGTTTATTTTAGGGGAGATTGTTGACTTGCATGATGAATAATATTGATCATGCAAATCAATATTATTATTATTATTTTAAAAAGTAAAGGTGGTAAAGATTCTTAGTTAAATCACAAAGAAAAAAACAATTTTGTTTTTTTGGATTTTTTAAATGTTGGCAAAAGTTAGATAATAAGACAAGAATATTCTGGTTGAAACAAGATTTAAAGCTAAGGTGATTATAGCTCAACTGATATAATATTTGTTCTATCAATCTCGAGATCAGAGATTCGATTATCTCATTCCACGACAATACTCTAAAAAACGATTTAAAGACTTTTTTTTTTCCAACAAAATGTTCGTTCAATCACCAAACCGTGTTTGCACTTTTCTTTTCACACTTCTTATCTATTTATTTATATATACATCTAAAATGCAATTACTTCCTTAAGCACGATTCTAATTTGTTTTGAAAAATAAAATTTGAACTCTTCAAAACCCCATTATTAGAATATATATATATATATATATATATATATATATATATATATATGTTCAAAGATCAATTTTTATATTAGACTTGCTATAAACTTAGCTCTCTACCGTTATGAAATTTCTATTTTAACCTTTAATTAATTTGCTTACAAGTTGTACGTTTCTATTTCTAATGTTAGTTTGTTTCATGTGATGTGTCATATTCTAAAATAGTAAAATTGTGAAAAAAAAATTGAAAAATTATTTTAAATGATGTTTTTGAAAATATTTACAAATATAACAAAATATCATAATCTATATGTGATAGACTAAATACAGATAGATAGTAAGTAGTCTATCGCAATTCATGTTGATAGACTATAATTGAAAAATTAAAAATTACAAAAAAATTGAAAAATTATTTTAAATGATAACATGTTTTTGTAAATATTCACTTTGCTATATTTGAAAATTACCCTAAAATATTTCTCATATTCATAACAAAAAGAGCTTTCAATATACAAGTGTATTGATATCGATATTGAGGTGTGAATCAATATTTTAGTTATAGCATAAAAGAATAATTTACTAATGTAAATGTAATATAAATAATAGACATGTTAACTTGCTTAAAAATTATAAAATATTTATTAATTAATTCAAATTTATTTGTTCTAGTGAGGTTTTTTTTTTAAAGAAATAGAAATATTCATTATTTGATTGATATTTCTATATTTTCATTAAATTTAATAAAGTTTGATTTTATTGAAAGTTTGGTAGAAATTAGGGTTTAGGCAGATAAAATTGGTGGGAGATAATTACAAAAATACATTGGAAATTCTGGATATGTTCACATTTACATTTTTCATAGAATAAAGTAATGTTGGAGTTATTTCCATAATTCACCAAATTAATTTGAAATTAATTGAGTTTTTTTTTAAAAAAAATTAAATTACAATGATTTGAATTGATTGAATGAAAATGAAAGGCACCTTAAAATATCACATCACATGGCTGGACTATAATGGGTTGTGGGAGAGACGACTTTGACTTTCAAACAAATCATATTCATATCTTTAATAATATATAATTTTTTTTTTCTAAAAAAAATATTTAATTTTAAATTCTCATTATCCTTTCTACCTCATTCATCCATTTTGAGAACTCCAAGAATTAGATTTATGTTTGATTTTTTTTTTTAAAAAAAAAAATTGTAAGAGCAAGTTTACCATTTGATAGTGAAAATTAAT
This sequence comes from Cucumis cinereus, assembly GCA_037974625.1. Classification (NCBI taxonomy): domain Eukaryota; kingdom Viridiplantae; phylum Streptophyta; class Magnoliopsida; order Cucurbitales; family Cucurbitaceae; genus Cucumis; species Cucumis cinereus. The sequence goes on from JBBPDJ010000014.1 coordinate 666,120, forward strand.
ATATTTGTAATAAAATTCTGTTACCGGATGAATCGTAATAAACGTCAATCACATACATAATTGAATTGTTTTGGATGACGCTTATTTAAAATTAAATTCGATCAAGTTTATTGTTGTTGTTACAATTACTGTTACTGTTTGATCTTAACGTTAAACGATAACACTAGCAGTAAATGTGACAAATTCATATTTTTATAACGTAACAGTAACAATATTGATGGGACAATGATATCAGCCGGTGGATTCTACGTAATTTTCAAACACTATTGGATTGATCATTCTCTACTCATCAATCAATTAGTGTTTTTTTTTATTACAAACTTGGAAGTGGGCATGCATCTCTGTACAAGTACAAAATACAGATAAAAAAGTAAAAAAGGAACCAAATAGAGTCCACTTTTCAGATCATCATTGATTTATATTGCTTTTCCTGTGGAATTAACATGACCTAAGTTTTTTTTTTTTTTGAGTTAAATTCTAAATTTAGCCTATAAATTTTAAGTTTTTTGTTTATTTGGTCTTAAACTTTTAAAAGTTTTTAATAAGTCTTGAACTTTAAATTCATTGTCGTAACTCTTTAACAAAATTTAAAATTTTAAGGAATTATTTAGTACTAGAATTTTAAATTTAATAATTTTAAGAAATTATTAGATATAACTTTGAATTTTATGTTTAATAGAACCCTAAAGTTTTATTTGTACTGTCGATTAAGTACTTGAATTTTTTTAAAAAATGAAAAGGTAAAATTTGTAATTATGAAAATTTAGAGATGAAAAAACATATCCAAAGTTTAAGGACTAAATTATAATTCAACCATTATTTTACGAACAAAATGGTATACTTTTCGATTAAAGAGAACTTTTATTTTTATTTTTATAATTTTTAATAATTAATTTTATAGAATATCAATATTCAATAAACTTTTTTTCCCAATTAAAAATTTTAATAAAAAAAATGAATAGTCAAGATTAGAGTGGAAAGCCATTATCCATGTTCAGACTAAATTTGTATTATTTTCCAATTCTTTTTTAACTTAAAAAACATTGGTGGGATGATGATCCAACCTTCCCTTCTATTTTGATCATGTTAATTATCGTCGAGCTAAACTTACTTTGGTATTATGTCTCCATTTTAATCATATTTAAACTTGATAATTCTTATTTTTTAAAGTTCACACACACACAAACAAACACATAAATAAATTAAGAACAATACTTGGATGCACTATGAACAATACTCATTTTTCACCCTAACCAACTGAAAAAAGTTTTTGCACGCATAGTAACGACTATGAGTTGAGACTCGTAAGTAGGCTAGAAATCGATCCTTCTCCTTAATAATAACTCTTCTATATAGAAAAAAAAATCAAAATAATTACAACTTATAAAAAATTTTTGAAAAACGGAAAAAGCCCACTTAAAAAAGCCCAATCCATGTGTAAAATACCAAAAATGCCCGCACAATTTTTA